>JBCJKH010011357.1:0-24031 GCA_039877255.1 Loriculus beryllinus | reverse complement strand
CGTGGTGCTGGGGTGCCACAGTACCGCATCCACCTGAGGAGAACCATGGTGCTCTGTGCCAGATCTGTTTGACCTGCTCATCTCAATGCCACCTCCACAGGACCCCAAGGGTCAGAGGAAAGGCACGACATGGTGCTGGTAACCAGTGATTGCAGCAGGCAAGATCCTGCTTGAAGATCTTAACAGAATAAAATCTCTGTGCCACTCCATGCAAGCCTCTCAATGCCTCCAAAACAGTTGCTGGAGGATGAAAACCAGGACTGATGGCTCTGAAAAGCCAAGTCACCATCCTGCCTGTGTACGTCCTGACACAGGTTTTCAGGGTATGTACCTCTCCTACCCGAAACAGTTAAGTTTCACTTTGACAGCCTTCTGCAAGTGAAAGCTCAGCTCTTCCTCAAGCTGCACTGGCAGTTTGGGATGCCTTTTTTTCATTAAATCACTCATTCCAAGTTGAGAGCTTTCCGTAAATTTAATTTGAGCTAATCACGTTCTTGCCAAAGGAGAAAAGCAAATCAAAGGTTTATTTTAATGCTATTGAATTCAATGCCTGTAAATTTAATTTCTATCTGTACTTTTGTTTAAACATTTTACAGTGTTAATTACAAGCAATGCAAATTAGTCTTCCAGTATAACAAAAGGCCTGTCATAACAGATAATAAATAGCTTTGAACCATAAGCTCATTAAGACGCTGTTGAAGTGCGTGCTCTGGCTCCCAGGTTAAGATCAAAATCTTCATCCTAAAACCAGGCTGAGAATCTCTGCAGCAACTACAAGCTGCAAGCACTGACGCAGAATGTTGCATTCTTTCCAAAGGAAGATCCTGGGGCAAGCAGATGGTCTGAAACCAAAAACCTCAATGTCTGGACTTAGGACTCCAACTAAGCTATTTTAGACAGGTGACCATTAAGTGAGAAACTTAGTGCAAATAAATGATTTATTTATTTGAAGAGCTGATGTCCTGCAAGCCATGCTGCCCTGATCCCCTTTCTTAGGTCTGCAGAGGAAAACCGTTCAAGTCTCAGATACATTCCTCCCTTGCAGTATCTGCAGGACAAGCTCAGAGCCTTCTGGTTTTCCACATGGATGCAGTAAGGTCCCACCTCAACCTGCTCTCAACCTGCGGTCCAAGGGAGAAACACTGACCAAGGAGAGGCAGGAGGGATGCAGAGGAGCAAGCCTTGCATACAGCTTTCCTTGCTGCACTCCAGGCTGGCCGCAGGATAGCTACAGGATATGCAAGGATTTTCAGGACATCTGGTTGATCCTCCCCTCACGATCCAAAAGCCTGAGAAAGATGAAGATTGCCTGCCAACATGCTTACATGCCTGATATAGTGTTGACATGAAGCCAGAACAGACTTACCGCTTCCAACAAGGAGCAGGTGATTTGCTGATATGAAATACAACAGTGCTGCTGCCAAGGCTTGCATGGGATCCTGCTCTATCCAAGGGAAAGCCGTTTGGCAGCCCCATGCTGCGACACACGGGCACCCCCAGCTCCCACAGGGATGCATGAATGTCCTCCCACCCAGGGCCAGCACATCTCGAGAAGCAGATCTGAGCCCTCAACCCGCAGAGGAGCTGTGCACCAGGACGTGGGGAGATGCGGAAAGGCGAGCACTCTGATACAGCCAGCGAGCAAGAGGAAAACCTCTTTGTCACAGGTAAGAAGCGAGACAGCAATATGAATGCAAGCACCCTCTGGTCAGCAGGACCTAGCCCCATTCACTGGACCTCACCTTCTTAACCTTAACCTCCAGTCTGGCTGGGGCTGACCAAGCACCAGCACCAAGACCCTGCCAGTGCTCCTTCCGTCTTGACTTTCAGAAGGATCCCCAGTTCCAATGCCAGATGCAATCGTCTCCCTGGTCCTCACCTCTCATGGGACGAGGGGTCAAGCCTGAGCTCAAGGAACATCCTTTGGGGCAGTCTGTCCAGAAGAGGAGGATGTGGATCTTTTACGGATGGCTCCCAACAGCAAGATCAGCAAGATCCAGCAAGATCACCTTTCTGCTGGATGGAGGTACGAAGGCTGTGTGTTCGCAGCACCAGCTCAGCATGAACAGATAGCTACAACGCTTAGTTTAGCCCTAAGAGGAATTATATCCTCCTCACTAAATGGGAAATTAAGTAGTTAAAATAAAACCGACCCAAAACTAAAATGAATCAAGGAAATCTATCCTTAATACCACTGGCCGTTCTATGGATTCAAGCCATGTCCTACCTATGGAAAATGCTGTCTAAAGAACAATTTTATCCTAAATATTAAAGCAGTACCTTTTGCTGAAATGACAATGCTTCACTGGCAAATGCTGCTGACTGATCTCTGTTTTCCTGCCTGCTGTGGCTCAAGCATTAGCTGAAAGGAGGATTTACTGCAGAGAGACCGCTCACAGCCTTTGCAGTCACCATCTCCCTGCCTCCTTTCCTCACCAAATACAAGAAATCCTGGGCAAAGCACCACCAACCACTCTGCTCTCACGCGGCCACGAAGGCGGCAGATTTTACAACCACACATCTGGCACATCAATGGCTTTCCTTGATTCCTTCTGCATGGTGCAAGTGACATCAACTCATTGATCTCATAAGTTAATACGGATTTCAAAATAAAACATGCAGGCAGGTGTTCTTCTCTGCTGTTGGCCTTTTGCCTCTGTTTTAAATGCAAGAACAGCTAACGAGAGCTTTAGGGAAGGCGGTGGCATGGTGTCTGCACGCTGGGCTGGGTTTCAGGAGATCTGGTTTGAAAACGCTGGCTCAGCCACAAGCCTCCGGTGCAACCTCTGGCCAAGGAGGCTCCTTTGCATCAACATCTTTTGTGTATGAACTAGGGTGAAACTGTCCCCAATCCAACCACCTCCTCCTGCTCTACAGAGCTCTTGCAAGGGTGAAGTGTACCCACATCCAAGCTAGGACACAAAACAGAAGACAGAGTCTATATTTGTAGCTAAAAAGGAAGAGCCTTGACCGTATTCTCTAGGTACATAAAATAACCACAATATGCAAGAAAGAGGAAGGAGCTGAGACTTGGGGAGAAAAACAAAATGAGGCCAAAACCAAAGAAAAAGAAGTGTTTAAAACCAAGGTAAACAGACAAGCATTGTGTCCTTTTGGGGCCACACAAAACGTCTGGAGAAGGTTGGGCTGGTTCAACCCAAGGGTGCTTGGAGAGGCAATATGCCGCTAGCTCACAGTTCTGGAAACATAAGCCTCATTTATTCTTCCTGGAAAAGTATGGGCAGCTAGAGAGAGATCTGGTAGGTTTACGCTATAAAAAGAGAATGGCACAACACAGACAAGAAGGAATTTTCCATTCAAAATTAATTTGTTTTCATTAACACCCAATTCCATTGCTAACTATTAGAAGAAAAGCTCTTTTGTTAAAATTTCTAGGGGCTGAAAAGGCCAATGAAGGGCTGGAAATGTTCCTCCCCATAACAATGGATTCGCTACACGAGGCTGCCCACAGAAATAAGCAATATCAGGCTTCATATTCCTGATATTTCTGAGTTTACAAAGTGCAAGGAAACCACTTAAAAGCGGAGTTTGGCCTCCTCCTGCCATAAACAGCCAAGTTATTCTGTCTTCAACATAGGAAACCCACAAACCCCAGAGAAAGCAGCAGCCATATAAAGATATGAACATCTTCATTAATAAATGCCTTCCATACTTTAGGATCATTATTGGCATTATAAAGAGAAAAGCATAACCCAGCTAAGGTGCTGGAACAAGGAAGGAAATCCAGTAGAATCAGATTAATACAGAAATGAACAGGAAGGTGACTCTGCCTTTCTTCCCTAAAAACTACTATGCAAAAAAAGTGAACTGAAACAAATGCTGAGAATAAAACCCACTTGTCAGAGTGCAAAAGGTGTTTTTTTGGAAACTAGTACATGTTTTATAGATGAGAAATGTACCTCTGTGATCTCTTTCTACAGAGTTGATGCAAACCCCTGGAAAATCCAGAATCAATTACAAATATTTATTCCTGATAAAGATATTTGAACAAGTGAAAACGAATAAAATTTGTTAGAGCTGGAGGATCCAGCTTAATAAAATTCCAGAAAACCACACACAAAATATTATAAACCAGACTATTTCTAGGTACCACAAACTACTTCCCTTTGGCTTCCTACACTCATTTGAAGCCCTTTCATGGTGGATATAAGAGTTTTGCAGTAATTTCTAGCCATTTCCAGGCCCTGTCACGGCAAGACAGAGGGAGAAGGGACCAGGAGTGAGTGGCACACCTAAGCACAGTGTTTCATGCCACAGTTACGGGAAAGATAATCCACAAATGGGACGCAGACCATTTTGTTTTCACCCATGATAACAACTATGGGTGTCCCATCCTGGGCACAGGGAGTCCCATCTCAGGAAAGGCTCTCACTGCCTCTCACACTGCAAGGGCTGCCTCTCACTGCCTGCAAAGAGCTTGAACATAACACTGGGCTGAAAGATGCAAAGCCTGGCTGAGGCAGCCCTTGACCCCGCGGTGCACCCTGCCACCCCTCCTGGGAGAGGCTGGGGATGGCCCTGGGATGGAGGCAGCAGCAGCAGCCCTGGGAAGGTGGCTGGGAAAGGACAAGGACATATAGGAACGTGTCCTGGAGCGGCGGCGGAGACAGCCGGCTGTGCTGGAGACCATGTTTCCACATCGCCCCACAGCTACGAGTGCTCACACAGCCCAGTCACGTCTGGCAGCCGTGCCTGCCCCCAAACCCCACCTCAGACCCCCCCAAACCCCACCTCAAACCTCTCCCCCCCCCCAAAAAAAAAACCCACTGGGAACCTCAGAAAGCCAAGATGCACCAAGCTCCCTGCTCCGCTCCCTCCGGCTTGGCAGGTCCCACGTATACGTGCACTGAGCTGCTGCTCTGCGGCCCAAATTCTGCTTTGTTAAGGGCTCTTGAGTTGTGGGATTTTTGGTTTGGGTTTTATTTTTTTTTTTTTGTGGGTTTTTTTTTTTTAATACTATGTTTAAAGTTGGATATTGTTCCAAAGTTTCCTTGTTTCATGTCATTGTTTGTTACTGTGTTTGAAAGTTGGCACATATTTGTTCAATTAAAGATTTATTTGCACTATTTGTTGAATAAAGATTATTCTTGCTAAAAGCTAAATAAAGTTTCAAAAAAACTCACACATCCCATAAACAAAATACAATGTCCTTTCCAAAAAATCGTTGCACAAAACATTTCAAAATCACTCAATTCATTATACAATAAATCCACACACAAAATAACAAGACCTTGCCAGAATACATAATAAAATCTCATTACAACACTTTCAGACCCAAGCTTCAAAGCGGGAACACAAAGACTCCGTGAACCCTTTGGCCTTGAAAAATTGCAGACAGCGTGGACAGAAAGACTCCCTGGTACCCCCAAACATCTCCACACCTCCGACAGCACCCATGGGTGCCAGCTGCCTGTCCCTTGGCTGCTCTAAAGCCTTGGTGGCTCCTGGCCAGCGGGTCCCCCTCCACCCCTGCCCCAGGCTGCCCCGGGCGCAGTCCATCACCATTGTGCAGCTCCTCATGGCTGGAGCGGAGATGCTCTCTCATAGCCTGAGCATCACATAAAAGCACTCACAAACCACGGAAACAGAAGGCAAGCAGGGCTTCCAGCGGCATAAGGAGGAGTCAGCACAATTGCCACACGAGCCCCGAAAGCAGAGCCCCACTCTCCATTAAAGCAACAGGCGGAGTTTCTAAAAACCACAGATCCTTCCAGAGCCCAGCACATTAATAATCAGGTTGATGACGGTTGGTTACAGCTTTCCAAAGCCCAGCTACTTGAGGGGGAGGAAAAAAAAAGGGAAAGAAAAAGAGAAGTCCTTTAATTTTGCAATGAGGTTTGGAGCAGAAAGACATGTTGCAATACACTTAGGGAATCCCAGCCATGCAAAAGCATCCCTTGTGTGACCACTTGCAAAATGGCAGCCATGGCTGGTTTGCTTCCACCCAGCCAAACCCTAACACTGAACACTGCAAATGTGCAGCAGCCCCGTGCTCCAGCACCCTTGCCTTGCCGCAGAGGATGACGATGGCATTTGCTATATCCAGTTTCACCTGCCCTGATCACAGCAAAACTGGTTTCAGCTAAACCTTCCCCAAGCCTAAAGCCAAGAAGCCGTGCTGGTGGGATGCTGCCATGTCCTCAGGTCAGCCTGCGGCACATGAAGCAGTCACTGCCATCCCAGTGCATGGCAATACCCATCCTTGGAAAACAGCCTGGCACTTTTACAACTCCTGCACCCTATCAGTTCTCTCCCCAAGCAGATTTTGGAAGTTGGAGAGGGTCGGTTTCGTTTAAACCCCCTCAAGTGCCATATGAACAGCAACCCAAAGCACAGGGCTCCACAGAAGGGCTATTGCCATGCATCAGCTGCACCAGCCACGCTCTCTCTGGCAGAAAACCAAAGGTTTATGGATGCACTTACCTACTCCCCTCTGAGCAACAGCTGTCCATGTGGATTCAGTTATTTCGGAGCAGCTACTCCGAAACAGCACTTGTGAGAAACCCCCTGCACAGAGAAGCCCTCAACAAGTATCAAAGAGCACAGAAAGACAAGAGGGATCACGAGAGTCAACAGCGATGCCCAAGCTGGGTGTGACAGAGGTCTCTCCTTGCTCAGATGAGCAAGGAAAATTTGGAATAAAGTTTAGGAAGACCCCACTGAGAAGGATAAGGCTATGGAATATTTCCAAGAAAGATGGAAGCAGAGTTGCCTCTGCCACCCAACAGTAAAGGCAAAATGAATAACAAGCAGCAGAATGCAGACCACAGCAGCGATACCCATCTCCTGACAGTCCAGATGTTGATGGACACTTTTTCCACCTAGATAAGCTCCTTTATCAAAATAAGCTACTGGAGCTCACACCACAGGCTGGTGGATGGGGGACAGACAGAGCTGAAGGACAAAGCCCCTTGAAATGGCACTTGATGGGAAGAGCTGAGATACACAAAGGTCACCCCTGTCCTATAGCAGGGGTTAAAAGCTGTGTTCCCTCCTGCCAGTTCAAGCACATAACCACTTGCATTAGTTGCTAGAGATGCCTCCCTCCCAATTCCTCACTGAATATATTATCCCACCAGGCAGAAGAGTATGAACTCGTCGTGGTTTCTCAACCCTGACCGGGGGCTCCACAGGCTACTGGCAATACATATAATAAGTTATTATGCAAATAAAAACTGGACTCAGCCAAGTGAAATACGCTGGCTCTTAAAGTCCCATCTGCACAACAGCAAGGATCTCAATGAACTTTAAAATACTTATTGTCACCACAATGGGCAATATTATATTCTAGTTTGGATCTGTTCCTTCAGAGCATTAGCTCTCATTTGTAGATATTTTTAGATTTTCCTATCCCACTCCTCATTATGAAACACTGAGCTGCAGATTGATTTATTTCTTAAAAGCAAGTTGCTGTTTTCCCAATAACAGATTTAACAAATTTGTTCCACCTGTTCAGTTATGCTTCCAATGTCTTTTTTGTGGTTTCATTGAAGTTTTTTTTTAATCCAAACCTCAAAGACTCTAAACTCAGCATTAAAAGACAAGCTCAGCATCATCACTACCACTCACAATTCAAATGCTGCTCTAAATTACTGCAAGCTTTCATTTGTAAGTCGATACAGACAGCAAGATTATTAAGCTTAATGGCTGTGGGCACAAACACATGCTCTTCGGAGGGCATTCTCCTACTGTAAATCCTACCTCTGCAGTGCACAGGGGCTCGCTGCATTACCCTTAGGATTTTCCTCCCGTCACCTCATCTAACCTTAGCCACTGGTTAGAAATAAAGCGCTGCTTAAAAATAATAATCCTATGCATATCCATCAGGGTCCCTTAAACGTAGCATTTTTCATCACTTCATTGAACTGGTGCGCGTCAGTCACTAGGACGGGGAGTCCTGGAAAAGGCGACAGCATACAGGAGACCTCCCAGTTTGGAAACAATGGATATGGAGCTGTAAACACCCCCTGTTTTATTCCAAGGTGCAGGGCTGTGACCCTGAGACTTGAAAGAAAATCTTGGTGCTGTGATATTTCATTAACATAATGACAAGCAGCTTTCTTGCATACCCCACTCACTGGGGAACTTTATGGGTTAATACTAAGAGCAGCAAATGAACGGTCACTTTACCAGCCAGAAATCACCCTTACAGTAACTCCTGATAAGTCAGGCGATAATTAATGTTCTTAAACCTCTAAGGCCAGTCCAATTCTGAAATAGCTTGAAATAAAAGCAGGGAATGACTGGAAAATTCAGTGCATTCACCCTTTCACAGAAGGCCAAAAAAACATCCCAATAATCATTAACCACAATATTCATTATTTTGGGATTATATTTGTTTTAGGAGTTGAATCTAGGAGTTCTTTGCTATCAGGTACAGCTAGAGCCAAGACCCTCAAATAATTACAGGAAATACTTGCCCATTAGGTAACACAAATGCATAGAGTAACAATGGCACAAAATCAGACAGCAATAGAAGTACTCATTCCTCAACATCCAAGAGCCATCTCAGCTGTGAAGTGAAAGAAGGACGTTTATCAAGAACCAAATGATTTCCTAACTGGCCAGCTCTCTCTGCAGCTCTCTGTGGACCTGCCGGTCCCAGCTCCGCCACACAAGCCCCCTATCCCCAGCCCATCACACCAACACCAGCATGAACCACGCTCTTCTCTACCCAGCACAGCAAATTCAGCTACGGTTCTCCCTGTTTGCCTTATTGTATTTTCCTCCAGGCCTGCTGGGTTACACCTGGAGGTGTCTTTGGAGGAGTCTTCAAGAGAAGGTGCTCACCAAAACAAGGGTGGTTTTAATGACCACCGGTGAATGAAGAGTCCCTCCTGACGGCTGAGGTTCCAGGAGGAGAGAGTCCACCCCAGCCATAGCAGAAGGGAGACAGGGTGCTGAGGACACCAGGGCACTGACAAATCTACCCATGAACTGAAGAAATGGGACATGTTTGCCTCTCCAGAAGACTCAACGGACTACTTTTAAGAACAGCTCATTTGCTTAAACAACAGCTTATTTTCATGTAGCCTTAATTCACAAACAACCATATAAGAAGCCCAAGCCTTAGAATAATAATTTTCAGATTCCTAAAATCATTCCTCAGCAAATATTTCAGAAGCAGCATTTAACTGCAGCGATTTATTGGCAGAACATGTGAGTGCACAGGTGTGCGTAAGAGTCAGCCAAAGAATTCTGCTTAATTTATGTGCAAACAGTTATGTTATGGAGACATCACAGGGGAAAAAAATAAAACTAAGAAAACTAGGATCCTGTAAGAAATAACCCAAGTCTTTTCAATCTGAACATGTCCGCATTATGCAATGATAGCAGAAACCTGAGAATAATCTTCATCCTCAGCATGAGACTGGGAAAAAGCAAAACATTTTTATCTACCAAAGGGATTCGTGAAGTGGAAAACACACACAGTGACAGGTTTGTAACTGGGTAGCATGAAAACTTAAATCTTAATTCAATTTTAACCTAAGGCAATTTTTTTAGAATATCTGAGGCCTGGAAATAAAACAATATTTGAGAGGTGTGCAACTGAAGCAAGCATTGCTTCCATGCTCCTCAAAGAGCCATAACCCAACCTCCCCTGAAATAAACCTGCAAAGAAAATGTTTCATTCCCCTTGCAGCTCTTTACAAACACAGACAAGTGCTCCAACAAGGGCCCGCAAACCTCAGCTGCTCTCCTTTGGCAGCACTGGGACATGGTCAGACCCAGCACAGCATCTCCTGCACCTCACCTCAGGTGTGGATCGTCCAGAGGAAAACTAGCTTGGATTTTCTGCCCCTCCAAAAGGGGAAAAGCTGCTGAAGAGCCCTGCTGCCCCAACAGAAATAGTCTGATTTTTCAGGGGGGGTTGATGTAGCCTGAGGATGAACCAAAAGCTGAGTGCAGTAAATACCGACTCCTGCTGAAAGTCATTTCAGCGGGGTCTTGGAGAACGCAGGCAACAGGAGAAGAACAGCGAAAGGGAAATCCTGCCACAGACATACAATTAGCACATGCACTCACTTGCTTACCCAACAATTAACGCAGGAGACGTCTCTCCCCAGCCGCTGCTCAGCTTAGCCATGACTGGTTGAGTGACAGCTTTACAGGCCTGAAAGCTATTTTGTGTAGGGAATCAACAGTGTGACACAGCCCGCGCAGTCCAGACACGAGCCCTGAATGCCGAATGGTACACACAGCTGTCAACATACTTCATTGATATAATAAACTGAAAATGTATAGAGCTGCCTGGGAAAAACATCCATCCCAACAGATTACATGCTCCACTGCCTCCAATTGAACAAACCAGTTCTGAAGCATGTCAAAGTTCAAGGACTTTCAGAATACCAGTCAGTTGTAGCAAAACAGAGCCAGGCTGGCCAGAGGAGCAGCTGGTAGCACCACACTCTTGATAGAAAGAAGTGCACCCACAAAAGTAAGCAAAGCATCCGAAGGATTTAACAGCTCTACCAAGAAGCCACCTTGTCTTTCTGTCTTTTAAGTGCTTATTTTGAGAGCCTCAGGGCTCTCAAAACCATAGTTTGCTTTAAGGCTCAGCACAGGCTATGGTAGTCCCCCCTCAAAATTATCCTCTAGGCCACTATAGAGGGCAAACTGCTCTGATGACACTGCTGGACCTCTCTCCAGTAGAGAGCTGACAACACAACCTGTAATACTACCATCATTCCCACCCAACAATCAATCCATTGCTTCTTGACTTTCTTCAACAAGATGCTGGAAGATGCAGCAAAATCCAATGTTGTCACTACAACAAAGCCCAACTCTGGTCATCTTCTGCAGATGTAACACTTGATACTTCCTAAACAGATTGACAGCTCTCTCTTTCCCATGGATAACAGCCCTGATAGATCATGTTGGAAAAAACCTTTTGTAGATGAAGAACCCAAACTCAGCCCAAACCAACCACCAATTCACTATTTCTGAAACAAGTGGCACGATTCATTGCACTTAAAGCTAAAATTGAGAACTATGCAAGACTGTTCATCCTTCCTGCAACTCAAGCTGTCAGGCACATCTTCACAAGCCCTCAGTCAACTCATGGTAATACAGCTCCCTGCACCAGACCTTCTTAAGGCCTGAAAGCCATTAGTACATCAAGCCCAGCTGTACCAACCAACCCAAGAGCCACTGCAAGAGCAGCTGCCTGGGATGCAGGATCAACAGGGCATCACTTACAACATGGACAATCTCTTCAATCTCTAAACCACTGGTAAACACCATAAAAATTTCCCCACAAAAGTCCAAGATATTAAAACCCACAGTACTGACCTTAAAAAAACTAAAAGAAAAAAAAAAAAGACCCAAGAAATTGCCCTGGGTTTTGTTACTGTTTGTACATTGCAGGCATCCATCAGCCTGACACATAGCAACACGAGAACCCACAGGCAAACTGACAACATGAACCACGGGGCTGTCCAGCCCACCCCATGTATTTTCTTGCTCTTTGTCAGACCTTTCCCCGAAGCACAATTAATCTGTGTTTTTTCCCTCACAACCAAGCGCTTTACTAGCATGAAGATTTAATTTGGGTACATTTCGACGCAAATAAGGACCAGGGAAGAAGAGTTTCTGGAACAGCAATAACTCCAACTCAATTCTAGAGACATAAGGCATATTTCACGTTAAGATGTCAGTTACTAACATTTAATGCTAACAGTGTCATTTGCCCTTCAGCTAGAAGAAAGGCATGTAAGCAACCCTAACTAAACTAAAATTTCCCCATTGCAAAGCATTTCTGCCAGGAATCACATTTTGAGTATCATGTTTCTTATGCTCTTCCTTGTACAATAACCCTCAAAGCCCATGCTTAAAGTATGTTTTATTACCCAGTATTATACACGCCAGCCTTAGAGAGTATCCTACACGTTGTTTTGGACCAACTTCACATCAGTGCCTTTCTGTATCATAAACTGCAATAAAGGGGAACAGCTGGACTAGAACTAATGTCACACTTTATAACCTGAACTATTATTATTGATTTTCATAGTGGAGAGCCCTATTTCTTAATAACTCAGTTTTTATTTATTCTCTGAAGAAGCAAAAGGACAGATGGGGTGGCAGATGAACGTGTGGCATGGCAGCCCACCTCCTCCCACAGACCAAAGTTAATGCAAAAGCTTTCCGTTCCAGTGGTTTTAAAACTCTGGTTTTTGAGCTATGTGGCCATACTTGGCCTCGCATTCATTAACCACTAAATGCCAACTAGTCAAACAAAAAGCAAAAATCATTTGTTATCTTGAATCTGCATCTGCTCGCAAAACCTCCAGTGGCTTTTTGTTGCTATTGTTCTTGAGGTTTGGGCTTTTTGAGAGAGCATACTGAGCGATAAAATCCCTAGGTAAATATGTCAAGTGAGGCCTTCCCTGTCAGCCATAGCCTTGGGGTGTGATTTCTGCTCACAACATAAAAATTTTTGCTATTTGCCAGATTTCAGATAGCAAACTTGGATCCCCTGGAAGATACCCGGCACTGCCTTTGTACACCAGCAGCAGGAATATTTAACTGCTTGAGTACCCGATCCAGACAAACAGCTTGAAGCCATACAGGACCTTCACCAGCATCTGGCCAAAAGTTTAACTGCTCAACTGCTACCATTGACCACCATTACCAGAATTACCACTTATAAAATTGGGTTTCCAGCATGTTGAGGTATAGGAGGAAGACCCATGAGGTGAGGGGACAAAAGCCCAGAGGTCTCTGGATGTTTTTTTCTGACCCCAGATGCAGCCACCTGCATGCAACTGGGCTCAGAAGCCCAAAAATCATCATTACAGAGCAGAAAGCTAGTTGATATTTCAGCCAAAATATCTTCTTGAATAGTTTGGTCCAATGTTGAGGTACCTGGGGAGAAGAACTTAAGTTATTCTCAGCTTGAAATGACCCTCAGCCCTTATCTCTGTGATGGGTTTTTAGAAGGACCCAATGGCCTTCATGCAGGGTGCTGCTGGCTGGAGCGGGCTGTAAGGACAGAGGGAAGGGGACAGGGCTTTGCTGAGTGAGAGGAAGCATCACTAAGGCACTGAGAAGCCCCAGGTTCCATATCACTTCCAAACTGGTTATTCTGAAAAGCAAGAGGAAAGCAGCCTCGCAGAGTAGGGAGGAAAGAGCTGACAGCTATTTGCTGCATTTTAGTGTAACTTTCTTTGGCAAATGCAGCCTGTTGTTAGAAATGTGTGCCAGACGCCTGGATCGGCAGAGCTGAGCCTGCAGGAGCAACGCTTTGTATTTAACACTTGAAGACCTCAACTTCCGAGAGCTCATCCTACCATTTAATACCAGCCAGTGTGCAAAGACAGCACATATGGAACCGACTAAGGCGCTTGATGCAGCGCCTATAAATTGTCCAAGCCTTGCAGCTGCACATAAGAGTGCTAACAACAACTGTGCAGTACACATTTGTTTGAAGTCAAATCTTGCTTTTATTAGGGGCGTGCTGCTTTTCTCTTCAGAGCGCTGCACCGGCTGCTGCTCCTTGCTACGTGACTTCACTGCTGGCTGGGATGTTTGCAGTGAGGGGTGATGCTGAGGTAGCAGGGTGCAGCCATGGACCCCAGCCGGGAGCACCAGAGGCACAGTGCAGTGGAACAGGGCTCTCTCCGCCTGCTGCTGCTGGTGTTGAGCTTGAAATGAGAAGCAGCCCCTATGCTGGCATGCACAAGCAATGTGCAGGACAGAGCTTGCTGTGAAGGGCTTGATGTGATAGGGGATCTCTAGGGATTAAAACTGCCAGCACCTGTATTGGCACAGAGGCTCTCTCCGTCTCCTAATGAGCAAAAGGTTTGGTGTTTCTTGTCGATGCCGTGTCTCACCAGACACGAAGGACAAGTGCAGCTGATCGTGGTTGGTGCTGAGCCCCACAGGTTCAGCTATAGGACTTTTCCTGCACACATTTCCTTTTCCTACCTTGAATGAGACAGCAACATCACTAGAACTGAAGAATAAGTCTGAATCTTATCACTGCATCAGTACAAACAAAGCCCTGCTGCAAAGCCCAGCTGTGGCTTACTGAACCTTCTGGTAAAGAAAAATGAGAGAAAACCCATTCATGAATATGTACATAGCCCAGGAGAAAAGCTTGTAGAAGAAGAGATCTCTCTGCGTTTCCTTTCCATGAAGGAAGGTCTCCATCCTCCCATGAGCTTTGCTACCCATGCACCTCTCCCACTAGCAGCACTGCTGGGACTCTCCACGCTTACAGCTATGAAGAGACAAGCAAAACCAAAACAAACCCCCATCAAGCACCCCAAACCCCCAAGCAACACCAGGCGATAAAAGTTTTCCCCAGATGAATACTTGTACACCAAGAGAAGCAGCACCAGAACAAAGTGGTTTGGGGTTACTCGGTCTCACGCTGCAACCTGGCTGCGTTCTTCTTCTCCTTCAAAAAGAAAATAAAAACTAAATAAATAAATAAAAAAAAATCCCCCCAAAAAACCCTAAAGCAGCAGCCAGATACACGGTTTGTGGCTACACTGAGCTGGTGACTACCAAGCAGATCTGGCTCACAAGCCTTGGCGTGGAAAACACCTCTTCCCCATCGCAGGCATAATCTTTGCTACCACCAGAGCCCAGAAAATGGCAGAGATGCTGCAAAAATCACCCATTCCTGTATCTGAGCTCAAATATTCCACGTGCAGCCTACTCATAGGATTGGGCTTTCAAAATTTAAGTTCTGTGACCTGCAAAACAAAAGGGGCTTTGGGAAGGGATGCAGACGGGCCACCAGCGCAACGATCCCACTGCTCTGCCAGAGGAGCTGGGATGGAAGCACAGCATCGCCTGTCAAACAGCTGCACTCTCCTCATAAGCTTCTTCTGTTGAACACCACCGATTCTGCACAGCCCAGGAATCTCTGCACAAGCCATGTTCTGAGTCAGAACAGCGCTTTCCCACAACAGAAGAAAACTCCAAGTCAGCTATAAAGACATAGCTTAAAAGAACAATAAACATGCAATGGTTTGGGTTGGAAGGGACCTTAAAGCTCACCCAGTTCCAGCCCCCTGTCACAGGCAGGGACACCTTCTACTGGAGCAGCTTGCTCCAAGCCCCTGTGTCCAACCTGGCCTTGAACACTGCCAGGGATGGGGCAGACACATTTCTTGTCCTTAGGCAGTGGAGCTGCTCTCAGGTCTCCCCTTAAGGAGCCTTCTCTTCTCCAGGCTGAACCAGCCCAGCTCTCTCGGTCTGTTTTTCATCCTTTTAAAATGACAACATCCCTTAGAAAGGATCACCCGGCTTCCCAGCAAGAGTTAACACCACGAACCCCACAAGCACAGACAAGCCTATCCACAGCTCAAAGGCAGACAACCTACTAATTTAGCTCATTATCACTAAAAAGATAGTAACAGCTGCAGTTAAAAACCAACTGCTCACATGTTGTCATCCTGCTCACCTCATCAGCTGCACATCCAGCAATTCCTATTTTGATCTGATTTTTCCGCCGTAGGGTATGTTTAATGGGAAAGCCTGAGAACTCCTAGCTTTCCTGGAAGAAATGCCACCCCTCAGAGCTCCTGCAGCCCCAGGCTTATCAACACACAGACAGGCAGAATGGCAGCACCCTGACACTGCAGTAAAAATGACAAAGAAAAATACCTTTGTGAAGTCTGAACTGTCATTTTATTGTCTCAGCAGGTCAGCAACAGTTCCAGATACCAGCTTCAAATGATTTATCCTATTTTCCTGTCCCATAGGGAAAGCTTTTAAACCGCTGGTTAAGGTTAGCAGTAGATCAGCAACTTATTTGCATGGTTGAAGGAAATAATTACTCCAAAATTATATCCTGGATTAATTTCACTGATCCCAGCACATGGAGAAGACTGGAAGGACCATGCAAAGTGTGCTCAGGCCACTAGAGCCTGCCCCATGTGGCTTCCACAGCCCCATGCAGAATTATAGAGAAGCATTCACTGTAATGGAGATGGAGAACACTGAATAGAACGACAGAAAGAACAAAAGCCAGGGGAGGTCTCTTGCTCAGCGAGCACTCAGCTGCCTCCTGCTCCCTGGCCAGCACAGTTGCAGGGGCTGCAAGGGAGAGGAGGGTGGAGGAAACGCTCTCTGGGAAGGAATGCCAACATTAAAGTAATTCAAATTAAGAAATGGAAAAACAGAGAAGGGATAACACAATGGAAAAGTTGATTAAGAACCGTGATGAGGTTCACTCAGGGATCAGCACCCAGGTTAACTCTCGTGGGGCAACCAGAAAAGCCCCAGTATGTCCTGGAGCAGGGCTAGGAGCATCAGTGCTGGTCCGAGCATGGATGTGGCTCAGCCTTGGCCACAACAGAGACCACAATCCTGACACAGCAGCTCCCCAACTCTTTCACTTGTATGTAATTTACAATTATGGGGCTGTTACATGCTCTGCAGTGGATTTCACTTCAAGTACTGGCTTAAGAAACTTTCTCTCTGCCTTTACGTGTCTCAAGACAGATTTAAAGCACAGAGGTAAAATGAAATTGCAAAGGCATGCAACACAACTTGCAGGGACCACAGCTCCATGCAATACATCACCTTGCCACGTAATGCCTGCTGCAATGCCCAGCAATGTGGCAAAGCAATGCAACGTACAGCAATGCCCAGCGTGGCAAAGCCATGCAACGCAATGCCATGCAGCATCCACCTCTGGAACGCCACATGCCACACCGCTTAACACTCACTGATGCAAAGCCATGCAATGCAATCCCACCCCATGCAATGCCAACTGCTGCAATGCCATGCAATGCATGCAGCACAAAGCAGGGCATGCAGCATGCAACACAATACTGCAAAGCCATGCAATGCAACCCCACCCCACGCAATGCCCATTAATGCAAAGCCATGCAATGCACGGGCACCCCCCAGTTTTCTCAACACATTTAGGTCTCCTGAGTTAAGGGGACCAAGAAAGCAGCATTGGAGGCAGCAGGATCCCTCCCCTGCCATTCACAGACAGGAGGCACAGTTCAAAGAGTTAAATTGCTTGCAGATTTACGTATAATTTCAAGTTGCTGCTCTCTTTCTCCTACTGCGAGTGCCATTTCTGAGAAAGTGCAGAGACTGGAGAATAACAAGCTGCAGTTGAGGTGCAGCTTCAGCAGGAGGACACTGGCACTTGCCATTTGGAATGCATTATAGCGCTGGCATCTCATCAATAGAGTCTTGCATATTTAGTACTTCGCACTTACAACAATTTTATTTGGGCTTATGGAAAGAGCTCATTTTAATATCCACCCATCTGGGAGTAATTATTTCTGTTATAGTAGCATTCAGGCCCAACTGGCATCAGCACCATCAGCATACAAAAACAGCGCGTTTCCCCATGAGTTTAACAAGAGAGCACTTACAACTGCAACTGTCCTATAAAGACAGTTAACTATTTTGAAATTGCATCCAAATCTCACTGTAATGCTGTACTTGTGCACAATGAACTCTGACAGATTACACATCCTCACAGACACACTTACCACTTACTCATGGCACAGAGATTACTCAGTGCTTTACATCCACACAAACCCCTCAGCCTCTCACATACGGGTTACCTTTTGCAGCCAGACACCTCTAAAAATAACATCCTCTTAAAGTGTTGAAAGATATTAAAATATAAAGACATTAACATATAATAAGGCTGGAATGAGAGCTTTGCATGCTCTGAAGCTCTCAGGGTTTGGCTTCCAGTCAAGAAAAATATATTGGATTAGTACGAGAGCAAAATTAGGATGGTGTGCAGTTTAATTAGCATTACAAGATGCTACATGTGTATGGAAGAGCAGACAAGATTTATAGTATTATGTGGTAAGAAAAATAATGTTAAAAGGTTAGAATAATATAAGTTTGATAAAGCACTATGTACTCTGAGGTTAAGTGAAAGATAACTTTGGAATGCCACCGAGTGTTCTTAAAAACACGGGTTTGAGTGTTTGCCAGTTAACTCATCTAAAACTGTGGAAAAAACCCTGCAACTTCAGTCACATGGCAGTCAAAAGCTTACTTTGGCAACAACCACGTTCTCCGTCAAGGAATTCAATAAATGCTGATAAGAAGTCCTAGTCCCAGCACAAAGTTGCAGTGTTTATCCTTCATGGAGTGAGAAGAAAATAAAAATACAGAAAATACACCAGAAAGCTCAGTTCCAGAAGGGGAAGACAGGGCAGAGCTCGCAAGAGCCTGGAAAAGCAGCAGGCATCGTGGCTCCATGCACACGTTGTTAATTACATCTTGCTCACTTGATGAGTTCTACAGCACACACACACTTGGTGCGTGCTGCTGCGTGCGCCCCTCAGCATGGGCAGGATGCTGGGGCCAACACCGTCCTGATGTGTTATTCCTCTGTTATTTGCAGTTTGCTGTTCCCAAGAAGGTATCAGCATTCCCATATTCCTCCATGAGCTGAAGCCTGTCCTCCTCTCCTCCCTGTGCATTGCTGAACTCACTTCATACTGGTCCCCCACTGGATGTGGAACGAGGCTGCCTCCTCTCTCCCTGTGTAGAGAGCCCACCTGATGCTGACGCAGGCTTTGTGTCAGCAGTTGCAACCTATCGTTATCATTTTAAATATATTTATATTTTTCCACCTGCTTCTTCTCTCCTAGATGTGAGATTTGTCCTTTTCAACCTCTTCACTATTCTCACCAGCATCCCCGGCACGTTGAGATGTCCCTCCCTGGTGAGACGTGCTTGCAGCCAACCTGTGCTTGGAGACCCCAGAGCTGCAGCTATTTATGTTTTTCCTCACTAACTGTTTCCCCCTTTCCAGTTGGGAACTCCTAAGCTCCAGCCCTCCAAGAACAGCTCAAGAGTGGTGACATCCCACCACAAACAACAGTGTTCAAATCACCTGCTCGGTGTAAGGACACAGAATGAAATGCACCTGAGCAGCACCACAAGCAAGCCAGGAAGGTGTTGTAGGCAGAGCAGGGCCCTGGCATTGCACCAGCCCTGCAGTCCCTTCACAGACAAATGTGATGGTTCCTCCACACACTGTGACTTACACCTGCAACACACGCAGGGATGCACCTCAAACTCCTGGGGCAACGCTCCCACCATACTTCATTCTCCAATTAACACAGCAGTCACTGCCATTCTCCTGACGCTCCATACCATTTTCTTGTTTTAAAGGAGGAGTTGATGGATTCATGCCAGATTATGCAAAGAATATTCATAGGCATAGTAGCAGAAATATGTTTTCTATTTCATATCAGGCAACCCCGCTCCAGCCCCCTCTTCCCTGCACAGAACCCAAACCTCACGCCGCCGCCTCAGGAATGTTATCCTCTCAGTCGAGGGATAGGCATTACTAAGATGTGAATGAAGGTTACCAGAGCCAGATAACACACTGTGGTCTCCCTTTATTGCCCTGCAAGAGCTTCCTCCAGCTACAACCAACACCTCCAAGCGTAATTCGAGGGGAAACCCATGATGAACTGCATGCATAAACACCATTTTCTTTCTGCTCTATGGCCCACCTGCACCCATAGCCTGAAATCAGAAGCCCCGGAGCCCTAAAGCAGGAGCCCTGAGCAGATATTTAAAGGTTTGTGCCCTGCAGAGCTCTGCACAGAGGCTGCTTTCAAAGGAGGCTAGTACTGGAGAAGTGTCTCCAACACAAGGCTCCGCTCAAAGCTTTCATCATACTGTCAAGTTTCAGCTCATTCCTGATCCATCACGTGCCGGTGCAGCCTCCCGGCTCGGGAAACAGGAACCAGGCACGAGCATGAAGGTGCATGGATGGGTCTGGGGAGGGAGAAGTCTCTGGAGCTGCGTTAATGCCTTTCAGACCCTTTGACAGCATGCTGCGCAAATCACACCTGAATGCCTTGATTCTGGAGCTGGAACTGGGGAAAAAAGGGCAAAATGACTGCACTTTCACATTAGGGAGGCAAAAGATACCAAGGTGCCTCTGCAGCCCAGCACCAATTCCCTTCTGCTTTTACACTTAGATGAGTCTTGCCTAGATGTTCTGACCAACCTCCAAAACCCCATTTCAGTACCGAGTTACTCACGCTAGCCTGACAATGTCACTTGGAGAACAAACAACAATAGGTACCTGCCATCATGCGTTATTTTCAGTTATGACCCTTCAGTAGCAGAGGGTGGAGAACAGACAACGCGATGTCCATCTGCTCTCTACAGCCAACAGCCCTTTCCCATGGCCAGTTAGAGCCTAACAGGCCATAACACTTCTCCAGGTGAAACTGCCCAAAAAACTCACCAAGAATTACTCTGCCACAGCACCCTGACCAGAAACAGAAACAACTGTATTGCTCCCTCGATCCAAGTAAAGGCAGCGATTAATTTTTACTCAATACAACAAAAAGCAGCACACATTGACTGAGTTGCAGACTCTTCGCTGTTATTTCTTTACCTACAACTACAAGCAAAATGCTACTTCACTTCTAAAGCTTTTTTCCTGTAATTTATCAAATGAGCAAGCAGGCTTTTAGGAGACAGATATAAATTAACAAGGTGGTGAACAGCCTAACAACTGCTGGAATCAGAGGAAGCTGCCTGTTTCCTCAGGAGATGGAGGGATACAGGTGGGAAAGGGAAGAAAACAAACAGTTTGGGCGTTACACATGTTGCTTTGGTGGGATTAAAAATACTGTCAGGAAAGCAACGGTATTGTCAGAACAGTGATGGAAGCGCTCCTATGTCCCTCATTAAAGGCGAGAGATGAAGACCAAGGAACCTTTGGCACGGATGATGGTGAATGCTGCTAACCCAACTGCTGCTCAGCACACTTCTTCAGCTGACTCAGCACCCCCACAATTAGTTTGATCTGCCATATCTGACGGATACTTGTTCTCATTCCAAGAGGCAGGCTTTGGCAACTTTTAAGCCCATCTCAGGACACTCACAAGGGCCCGTGCTTCGCCCGATGTTCTCAAGAAAACAAGTTTTTGTAGAAATGCGGCATGACATGGGCTTGTTTGGTGAAAAAGCACAGAAACATTGCTCTGTGAGGCTTAGGCACTACAGGGATGATGGGTTTTGAGCTAGTTTAGCCATAAGCTATTTTAATGCACGGTACGTAGCACCCTGCTGCCCGTTCCCCGTGAGTGAGCACTAATGAACACACCAACCGAACCACTGGGGTATTCCCCAGCACACCCATCTGGAGGGATTATTTGGAGTTTATGACACCGGTCAGTGCTGATCGCACCACTGCTCCCCAGGTCACATCTCAGAGGGACAGCAACCAGAGAGTCGATGAATTAAAGCAGCATTAACAAACTTTTCATCTCGGAGCCAAACCGGTGATGCAACACCCCACAGCTTCTGGGACAAAGATGTGAACTACAATGCCTCAATCTCTGCCATGAAAAATTGCCCTTGTATCTTAAATGAGTTACATATTTGAATACCCTGTAAGATAGGGAAGCGGGGCGTTATCGAGCTGCCAAATCTCACTCCTGTCATGAGGTCATTTCTGGCACACAACCAGGCGAGATTTCAGCCAAAATCTCAGTGATGACCATCACTTCCCATCCTTTCCCTGCTCCTCTCACTCCTGCCTCAGGTCAGGAAAGGGGGGGGGGGAGGGGGGGAACCATTAAAACAAAACAAATCAACAACACATTAAAAAGAAAAACCCAAAGCCCCTAAAAAGAAAAAAGAAAAAAGGGTCAGGGAGGGGAGTATTTTTTGGTTTTAAATCAGCTCGTATAATCACAACACATGCAGCCATTCCTCTGCCTCTTCACTGATGATACTTTGCATGGCTGAACACAGCAGAAGGCCTTTTGGAGGGCCTTATCTGAAAACATGGGGTTTGGGATGCTGGGTACCCCCAGTGCACCATGACTCTGACCATCCCTGGGAGAGAAACATCATTGATCAGTCTGCTTGAAAGGCTTAGTAATTTCTGCTTCATTTAGGTGAGCATGTCTCCTGAGACACGTGCATAGGACTGCACTTTGGATTTAGCAGCAAGCACAATGATGGGTTCGGAAGCAGCTAGAAACCCCCTGATATTTGTGCTAACATTGATGGTAACTTTTTCAGCAAGTCTCTTTGCAAATACCTCATTTCTATCTCTATTTTCACAGCACCCCAAGACATGGAAGGTGGCTGGTTTTAGCTCACACATCGTCTCATGTGAATGGCGAGGCAGAAAACTCAGTGAGAAACGGGAGAGCAGCACTACTACAAACAGTGTTAATTACACGTTGTCACAGCACCAGTTTCCAAACCGAGCGGTTGCAGTGCCAGCAGTTCAGCTGTGAGCTGTGCGCTGCCCGTTAAGCTCAGTGCTTCGCGTGTCCTTACTACGAGGAAACTTTCTCTCACAACCAACTGCTTCAATATGTCCGGAAGAATTTTTCATCTTATGCCTGACAGGCCAGATGTAAAATAAAGAAATAAAGAATTAGTGTTACCTTATCTGGAGTATGTCAGCTGTAGCGAGCGACGCTTGGATCTTCATATGCATCCAGAGACAAATTATCTGACACTGTAATTTATGAATGCCTCAACTATTTACCCTGGTATTTCATTATACACTCGCTGGAAAGAAGAGCTCTAAAGACTAAACAGATCCAGCATGATAACACGAAAGCAACTTCTGCCGCATGCTATTACAAGGCAACCTAAGAATCCCAACACAGCATCGAGCTGCTGCAACTCACTCCATGTTGACACTGATCAAACACTGAAGGGAGAAAAGCGATGACCAGATAGCTCAGGTTCTCTCCAGTTCAATGTTCTCTTAGGTTTCATTATTGGAAACTGCAGACCCCAAGTGCCAACTGGAAGGCACAAGCCTGGCTTTCCCGGGAGCAGCCGAGGCTGGCGCAGCGGAACGGCTGCCCATTGCCAAGTCAGAGGAAGAGGTTCCAAACTCACAGCTTTATCAAAGCTATTTTTCCCTGCCCCCCACCCCCTGCATTGATAACCAGCAGGGCGAGGACTGCTGGGGCACTGAGGGAGGGCTTTGTGCCTCCACTCCCCCAGACCTTCATTAGGACCCCCCAGAAAAGCCAGCTGGCACCTTTGGGGAGTGGGCCATCTGCTCATGTGGCTCAAAGGGGAAGAAACTCCTTCCTCCAGCTTACCCTGCTTGCAGCAAGGTTTCGTGCCTGGAAAAAATGACCTAAGTTTGCGAGCAGAGGCCCCAGCTCTGCTCTCCCTATCCAAAAGCTCTCCGGACCAGTGAGCCCCCCCTCCAGGCACCCCTACTCCCCAGGGCTCCATGAACCAGTGAGGCAAAACAGTGGCAGAATCCAAGTGTCCTGCACGGTTCTGACTTCCAAGCGGCTGAGGGATACAGAGGCACCAAAGGCGGCTGCATCTCGGCTGCGGGGCAGGCGGGGGGGGAATAGTTCAAATAATCACAACCACCCCAGGAGGACACAGGCAAGCACCAGGGTGCGCAGGAAACGGGATCCCCACAATGTCACGAGGTTGCAGGACCCCCCCCCCGCCGGGACGGGACCCCCGCTATGGCCGCGGCTCTGCCGCTTGACCCTGGCGGAGGCCGGGGTGTCGGGAGCGGAGCCGACACCGCGGAGCTGTCGCGATGGAGCGACAGGAAAAGGGCAGGCAGCAGGTGGAGCGGCCGCGGTCCCGCCGAGACCCCAGCAGCCCCGGCTCCCCCTCGCACCTCCCACCCGCGCAGAGGAAACCCGGTTCTCCGCAGGTTTTAACTCCCGACGGCGCAGTTCGGGGCTTCTCCCCCCCGTTCGTAACTAAACACAACAGAGGGGTTGTGTTGAAAAGCGCTGCGGGCCGAAGGACCGAGGCACCACCGCGGGGTTCCGCCACCAGTGCGGGAGCACCCCCCGCCCGGCACCCACCGGTACTCACCTGCTGCCGCCGCTCCGCGCCCTCGGCGAGCCGCTGCGGCCGCCCCGCAGCCGGGGTCCCCGGCGCTGCCGCCGTCCCGTCCCGGCGCGGCGGGGCTGCGGGCTGCGGGCCGCGGTCGCGGCGGAGCTCGGAGCGCAGCTCCAGGTAACAGCCCAGCGTCAGGACGTGCAGCGCCAGCGACAGCGCGAAGAAGCCGAGGAAG
>JBCJKH010011354.1:0-36232 GCA_039877255.1 Loriculus beryllinus | reverse complement strand
AGGGTGGTGAGGCACTGGCACAAGTTGCCCAAAGAAGTGGTAGATGCTCCATCCTTGGCACTGTTCAAGGCCAAGTTGGACAGAGCCTTGGGTGACATGGTTTAGTGTGAGGTGTCCCTGCCCATGGCAGGGGTGTTGGAACTAGATGATCTTAAGGTCCTTTTCAACCCTAACTATTCTGTGATTCTGATGAAGGTCTTTGGACATAAAGTAGAGGAAGTCACAGTCAGCACAGTTTGGTTGCAGCAGGGAGGTCTGTGCTGTAGGATGAGTATGAGTTTTCCGTTTGGATGAGGATGTGCAGAATCCTTAGAGACTGTAGTCAGGAGCCTTAGAGAATTTCCAATACTTAACACAGATCATTGAAGGAGAATAGTCTGGCTTGTTGTATATATGAATACTCTTATTTCATCATAGAAGATGCTTTCCTTGTGAATGTGCCAAACATCCCCCCCACAGATTTGGCCACCTCAAAGCTAAATTCAGCATGCAAGAGAGAGGTCTCAATGAATTTACGCAGTTCAGGTATTTTTGTCCTTCTACAGCCATTGATAAGAAATGCTTGAGCTATCACATCAATATTCCAAACACTTCATGGCATATTTTTGAAGATGTGTATATTAATGCTCATGTAACCTGACCCATTCCAATTTGGGAAATTTCATTTTGTCTATAATTAAATCTCCCCCTTACACATTAGTCAGATATTTCTCTTCTCTCCCTGTCATTCCCTTGTCTCCTTGTCATGTATGGGAGGGTTATACTCTGGTTGTTGCTCCTCACTCCCACCAGTAGCTGCTGTTCCAGGATAAAATAGCTTTGCTATGCCATTCATAGCATAAAGTCCTCTGTACTCCTTTTGGAATCCAATAAAGGATGCAATATAAAATGTAAGCCAGGATCATTATTGCTTTATTAAATACAGCCAGATCTTGGCTCTGTGAGTGCGCGATCGTTAGGCTCCTTACCCTCACACATGGTATCTCAATACCAGCTTGCTTTATTTTAAACATGTCCATGTCAATCTGGTGCAAGAAACAAAAACTGTTTTCAGAAAAGCTGCTTCACTAAAATGCTATCAGTTTTGACCCTTTACTGACACTGTGAAGAAGTTCCAGGAATTAAATCAGCACTGAGGCTATGAGGAACAACATGGGGCAATCATCACGGAAAACTGGTAGAAAAGGTTCTAGCAGAGACCTGAGAGAATAGATACTTCTGAGGTGAAGAAACTACATGTTTGCATGTATATGAAATAAAGCAGGAGAGCTGAAGGAAAAAGAGAGAGGAGGTGATAGAGCAAAGAAAGAGATGACATTGGGGATAATTTAATTTGCTCTCTGTAGGTGTCACTAAGCCAGAAAATAAATTTGCTTTCTTGGTTGACACTGTCTTTTCTTTCAGTTCTCACCCTAAATTTAGTTGACTAAAGTTTATAATGTTGAAAGTGAACCATATAGAACTTCTTCCAGTGAACAGGCCACATCTTAAGACAGGCTGGCTGCCAAAGCCAAAATGATGAACATTTTATATGGGCTAAACTTTGGGAAATACGGGTTTCATGGTTTAGTCTGGAATTCAACTTCTTCAGTGTCTTTCTGGCTAAGGAGCTGGATAAGAAATAAAGGCAACTCTTACTCTTAAAGCCCATACTTCATCTATTGCAGTCACTACATGTGCTAGTCTCTCCTTAACATTTCTATTGCATGTGATTTTTTAAGCATCAGATTTTTAATTCAGCTTAGGACACATACAGCATAATGCAGATCTGTTTTTAAACAAAAGCAAAACTAAAACCTAAAACAAAACCCCTAAGGATGCTTCTCACAGGAATAATGGGTGAAAATACACTGTGTACTAGAATGCAGCTCAGCACCGTAGTACCTTGGGATCGTTTTAATACTTCTTGTACCTGGAAAATGATGAGGAAGGTTGTGAATGTGCTAAAATGAAGCATATTGGTCTGGTGTGAGCAACTGAGGTTCACCCGCATAACAGGGTGAGCTGGTCAGCTTTATCTGGTACAGATATTAAAATGTAGATTTGGAATAGCATATATGCATTAACTCAGAAGTGAAAAAGGCCTGTGTTCCCACTGTAACTTCTATCCTTTGTGTACACACAGCATTTTCTCACACAATACCTGATGATAACTTTCCTGCATTAATATACAGTTTATGTGGAATGAACTAGAGTTACAGCTGCTCTGGGAGCCATAATTTTGAGTTTCATTGCTTCTGTGTGTATAAAATCATATTTATAATGCTGTCTTAACGTGGTTAATGTGTATCATTGAGAGATGCAAATGACCACACAATGAAATAAACACAACGTTCCTGTCAAAGCTCTGAGTTGAAGCTCTACACTATTGGGAAGTAAATAAAAGCACTTTTTTTTTTCTTGAAAATGCTCTGTTGCTAAAATATATTGTTTCACGGGTCATTCTTTCAATTCTTGTGTTTCAACCTTGTTCTTCATGAAACATGGTACTTGTATATACAAGCACTGAGAAACTTCAGGAGACAATTTCAAGAGTTTAGCCTCCTAAAGACACCAAAATAAATAGAGATATTTTTTTCAGGAAAGCTTGGTATCATTTGGATGCTGAGTTCTTTCAAAATATGTGACCCTGAAGGTCACCAAAAGAATTTCTGGGAGCCAAAAGTGGATTTACAGACAGGGAAGATGGTGAACAAGAGGTCTGTGGCCCCAATTAGCACTCTGCAGAGCAGCAATCGCATGTCTCAAAAGAGACTTCACTGCTGTGCTGCCTTATTAACAGTATAGCTTCCACCAAGCCTGTGTGCTGAACACAGCTGAAAATTTGGCCCTGGCTTAGGCGCACAAAAGGGACTTGAACTGGTTCTGAAAATGGGCAACTGTCTGGAAGTGGCATATATTGGAAATTGGGAATTTTGAGCCGCTAAACACTGAAGTCAACATTATTTTTTTTTTTAATAAAGTTCATCTTGCTGGTTTTTTTATGTATTATGAGTTTTGGTCCAGGCATATAATATATGAATACTTTATCTCCATTCAGCTATAGGGAAATGATCTTACTGCCTTTCTAGATACTGAGTTATCAAGAGTTATCAAAGAGGGACTGCTATAGTTCTGATTAATCCTGGACTGTTTGCTTCCCTGGGCTCAGAGAAGCAAACAGCTGTCTGTGCTCGCTGGTACTGAACTGGCACAAGCTTCCAGCAGGTCATGTCTGTGAATAATGTGAGCCCCTTCCCTCCTTTACCTCCCAAACATGATTTGTGAAAGCAACAGCAACATCATCTGCTGCCCATGTGTACTCTGGTCCTTTCTGAGCCCACAGCCATCTCTTGGGAATGCAGAGCAAAGCACTAACCAAAATAAGTCAGGGACTCAGAAGGTTACAGTGCTGTTAGGGCAGTAACATTGTAAATCATACAGTAATTATCACACACACACACACAAAAAAAAAAAAAAAAGAAAAAAAGGAAAAAAGGAAAAAAGGAAAAAAGAAAAAGAAAAGAAAGAAGAAAGCTAATGGTTTTAAGATGGTTGAAACTAACAGCTGATGAAGACTATCATATTACACCCAGTGGAGTCAATCTTCAGATGGAGCTGACCCATTGGATTCATAATAATTCGCACCCATTGAATATATGCCCAACCTTCAAATGATAAGGTAATACAATTTTTAACTTTAAGCATTTTTGTGCATTCCCACCATTCCAAAGAACTATGGTGAACTTTCTGATGCAAACAAAAATCACAGGTTATGAGCTATATAACAATGAATTCTCACCTCTTTTGAAAACTTCATAACGGATGGAAAATCCTGCTCCATGTGTCTCATAGTCGGAAACAAATTTAATAAAAAGATATGGGCCTGAAGACACCAAAGGAGGGGGAGCAATTTTTCCACAGTACTTTCCCCATAAGCGTCCTTCAGCATTGTCTCCATCAATCACTTCAACATAATCATACCTGGTAGATAAATGGAAGGAAGAAACTTTTAACTTCCAGGAAAGAAGGAGACTTAATTAATTTAGAAACCATAACACAACATAGATAATCAAGAAAAATGCTAGCTTGCTTGGAAAATGCATTATGCTGAAAGATGTAAGCAAAATGAAATAATTAAAATGGACTACATTATGTCTGTAGACATCATCTGGCAACATGGAACTATTAGGAAGAATAGTGTCCATTATGCTTGCAGACAATGTCAGCTAAAGTAACCAATTAACAAAAAAAAAAAAAAGAGGAAATCTCATGAGCACAATTCTGTATTATTAAATTGTGTTCCTTTGTCTGTGTAGTGTTGTTATCAATACATAATGCATAGCATTCTTTTCAAACTGCGAAGTTCTGTTATGAATTCAAAAATGTCTTTTTGGCTGGAGCTCTTTATGAACAATACTTTGATTTCCATATGCTGTCCTCCAAGCATATGTTCACAGAATAATAAATAAATCCCTAAACATTAGATTTAGTTCAAATCTCCACCATGTTTCAGAGCAGTGGTAGAAAAATCTGTTATTTTCCTTGTTAACTGGACAAATAGTTTAGAGTAAGTCACAAAATCCACACATCAGTCACAGCACTTGTTTTTTCTCAGACAAAACTTGTTGCACTACAAATCATCTTTGCTTAGATATTTGAATCAAGAAGTGCATGTTATAATATTCATACTTGTACAGCATGTGATTACTGAATAGGCTGGGCTAAATTCTCCCCTAGGTAGTTGCCTTATTCCTAAGGACTTCATAAGGAAAAACATAATAATGCAATAATGATTGGTAGTGAAAGTTTGCCTGGGAGCAACAGTCATGTTGAGGTTCCTCAGCCCTGTCACAAAGAGGTAGGGCCTGCTCTGACAGGTTTGGTTTAAGAGGGTTGAGGTGAGCCCAGCAGCTTGGTGCACTGAGCCAGCTGGAAGAATAGACATTAGAATGAAGTCATATAGAGGCAGAAGCTGCATATCATTTCAGATGATTTCACTCAGTCCCAGACAGGAAGGAGAAGGAAACACAACCTGTAGAATCAGTTTAATTTTCTAAAAAGTGGTGGCTTTTGCACCCTGGGTTGTGCTCTGGGCCTCTTTGGACTACAGTGAAAGACTTTTCTCTGCCCCTGTGCCTTTGTGTCTCAGCCGTGCTGCCATTTTATTTAACAAGTTGCTGTTAGCCAGACAATCTCATTTACTTTTCATTATCCTACTATGACTGACATTAAAATGTTGCCATTAATTTGTTTAGACCTTTAATCTACTGTTATGCTCACTGAAATGTTCTGAGAATATTAATATACGAGGAAGAGCTAAAAATGACAGGACAGTAAAGTGTATCTGACATTTTTAAAGAGATCAGAGGAAAAAAATGTCTTCATGATGACCAATGTCATTTTTAACAACTCTGCTCCAAACCATCCAGGGCACATTACTTATGTTTACATGAAATCCCGTGAGACAACTGCAAAGATGATATCACTAGTTAAAGTAGATGGCTTAAAGCTCCTTAAATTAAAAATGACATTACCTCATCAGTTAAAATTGTGTGCCAGCTTTGGTGTATATCAAGTAGAAAATAAAGCTGACACTGATGGAACTGTAAGCATTAACATATGTGAAATATTGTGTTAACTGCATTTCCTCTTATGCATTTGATTTTTTAGTAGCAATTGCTCAGCTAGTTAGCGTCACTGTCCCATTTCAGATTGGTGGAAATATAAAGCAGAAATGTGCATTTCTGAGATATCTTACAGATATTTTTAAGTAGCCTTCATTTAAAAAAAGTAGATCTTTTTCTATAGTTTATGATATATGTAAAACAGGATTTGAAATTTAGGAAAAGAGCTGTGAAAAGACCTCAGAATTGGGGTTTGATTTTTTCTTTGCTTTAGAAATATCCTTAAGAGTACTGGTTGTAGGTTTCCCTGCAAAACCTATTGGAAGTACTCAGGGATGCAGGCTTCTAGTCTTTACACTTTATTAAAAAATGAATGTTGAGTAGTTTTAACAAGACAACCATTCTCCAAATAATTAACTGCCCATTAAAGAGGAATAGTAACCACATAAAACCACAGTGTCTGTGTGACAGCCTTTGCTCTTCTACCCATGACAACATTATTTCACTAGTGTTGCAGGCACCACTAATTGCTCAAGCCTCAACAGTAGATAAATTTACAAATGAATATGAAGAAGATCCATATTTCTGAATTATTAAATTATATGAAAAATGGTGACTAAAAATGAAAAGCAAATTTTTACATGCTCATTTGCTTCATGTATAGAGAAGAAAAAATATCCCAAAAGATTTAAATTCACTATTTTTATCCTGGTCTACCTTAAAAATAAACAATCTTCTGTAGTCTTACTAAGCATTCTGTATACATCCAAACCCACAAATTAACCTGCAAGTACCAATTTTGCTATTATATGAAGTAAATTCAGCAAAACCTATTCAAATTAAAACCTGTCACTCTCCTAGATTTCCTTCTTCATAGCAATAGCCTGCCCACACCTTTCCATTGTCCCTTAAGAGTGAGAGATTTGTAATTTATTGGGCTCTTTCTGTCTGCTATGCAGTTGCAAATGATACGATTTGGTTACTAAAAGGCTGTCTTCTAATAGATTTTGCAAGCTATAGGTCATGCAGCCCTGTGGAAGATTGAAGTATTTTCCAATTTTTTAATTTTGCTTTAAAACGTTACTGACAGACAGAAAAGAAGTTTAGCTATGAGACAATAAGTACAATGTACAGTTTATAAAGGGGAAGCTTTAGAGATCAGGCCTACAACTTTCACATTCTAAAGATCATGTCTTTCACTTGGCAGCTAACAAATGGATTTGGATTCTCCCTCACTGGTGGCAACGTCTGATATATGGGCTGCAGAAAATGAGTATTTGTATAATTTTTTTCTTTTTTCTCAGAGAAGTGACATTACTTTGAATTTTAATAGTTCATACTTGGAAACCAATGTCCTGTTTTCATTTTTGCACTTTTCAAAATCCTACTAGAGACCACTGTGCATCACAAACAACAGTTCTTGTAAATAGGAGAAAGTACAGTCACAACTTGAAAACGTAGTTGCTGCCAAGGAAGATTAGGAAGCAGCTTGCATCTCCCTCTGGACTTGGTAGCAGTTCTCGATAAGTTTGTCAGGAGAAGATGCTGTGCCAGGGATGCAGTTGGCACATTGACATCCTTGTGAGGAGACTGAATGTGTCACCTCTGCAGTGCCCAGACAGTCTTGGCGTACAGCCCAGAGTACTGAGTTTGCAAATTCGGATTTCCCACTTGGCAATTCTTCACTCAGTTACTGCTGTCAATGGTGTGGCAAGTATTTCTGGTAATGTTATAGTCCTTTAGGGTTTATGGCACAGAGATGTAAATATAAATATGGTGCTAACCACTGAGTGTAGTTTAAGGTGAAAGACTAGAGCACGTGTTCTTGTGTGAAAATAGGAGATGCCTACCCAAAAGAAGGGTTAACTAGGAGATATGTTCATGGAGCCACTATGCCACGATGCAAAAAGCATTCCCTTTTTGCTTGTCTGGGTCTTTCCAGATATCCCATTTTTGTTTGCTTTCTGGGTGCGTTGCTCTCAGGTGGGAGCCTGCTGAAATGCACTGCAGGGTTCACAATCTCCCTGCTCCTTCCAGCTGATGCCTGAACATGCAGTTGCTAGATGGTCCTAATTTTATGGTTTAGTAAAACAATGTCTGGGACAAACTCCCATAGGAAAGATGAGGGAATCTAGAATTCCTCTACAAACTCTTGAATGAATTGCAAAAAGCTTGCCCTTTTTTTGAGAGTGTAAGCTATGGATTTGAAGAAAAGGCCAAGTAATACATATAAAATGAGTTCTGGACAATGAAAAACATAAACAGCTGCAGAATACAGGTTTTGGTGAATTTTCTATTTCCAGTTTCTAGTAGGTGGTAATGGTGCTTACGTCTGGTTTCAGTTTCTGAATATGTTGGTGACCCCTGAAATGCACCATAGCGCACTGTACTGCAGAAAGTGAAGTGAAAATGCTGGAAAGCCTTGCCTGCTGCTGAAGCCAGCTACTCTGTCAAGCCACGCTCTGCTTCTACACGTTTTCCTATTAATAGGGCAGTGAGATTTTATGCCTTTTGCCTAAAAAAATTCTTTCTGAAGGCATACACAGAACTGAGCTGAAATTGAAATGTCTGCCATTTAACCTTTTGAAACAATCAGTGAAGCATATACATCTATAATCTACATCTTAATATGCCATATTTTTCTGAAGCCTACTATGATATGCGTTTATAGGGTGGTTATGAGTATTTCAGTTATTCACCTGTTGGAATGAAAGGATTTTCCAGCTCTCTATTTTGTTTATCACTCTGATTCCACTTTCACCAAGCAGCTAAATCTCTTGCTGACACAAATTATTCACCCTGGACAGACTGCTTTTCGTTATGGGAATTTGCTTCTTAGTATGTATCTTTCTTTTGCCTTTATTTTTAAAATATTATTATTATTATTCCTTGCAAAGTTCCATTTGCAGAATGGAAAACAGAAAGCATTGCAAGAGGAAATCTAAATAAAGGGTTTCAAGCTGTTCTGCGCCATTGAGTTGTGCCCCATTAGTGGCTGAGGGTTAGAGGTGGGGGATTTACTGCAGTGTTTGTGGCACAAGGCAGTCTGTACCCCTGAGCTAAAAGCTTAAGAACTGCAGGCACTCAAGGGACAGCAACCTTAATCCCAGTTTATGAGCAACAAGAAAAAGAAGTACATCCTGTTAAAAATAAAAAATCAAGCACAGCCCCAAACGGGCTGTTTTTCTGCCTGTAACCTCAGCATCTGCTGGGTACTCTTCATTCGAGCCTCTGTGCAACCTGACAGCTCTCCGGGGCCTCCTGTGCCCTGCCTTGGCAAGGTGACATCTCTAAATGTGACCTGTCTAATAGGCATTGGAGGGGCAGACCCTTCCTGTGAAGACTCATCAGCCTTCCCAGGCAGCTGGGACTGTCAATGCAGGTATCCACGTGGAGGGAGTATATAACTCCTCATGCATGTGCCTCAAAACACACCTTGATGGAGATGAAAGCCACATGGAGGACTGAGGGTGAATGCTGTGCCTACAGGTACTTCCTGAGCACTGGAAGTCACGGGAACTGTGTGTGGTTTTCCTTTTTTATTCCCTTCCCAGTGTGCTTGGGGTCCTGTGTGATGCGTTCCTGCCTGGCTGCCTGCTCCCACTGCACAGCACATTCTTCTCAATGGAGCAGTCTTTTTTGACTTTTCAGCCCAACAGATCATTTCATATAGGTGAATCAGCACATACAGGTGAATCAGCATCAGCCAAGCTGGGCAAACTGTATGAGAAAATGGGAGGTGGACATGAGTGCCCATGGCAGGAGGCTTTTAAACTGGCTTTGTTTGTACTGGATTTGTGGTGCAGATGAAGCCCCCTAAGGCAGAAAACATATAACCTGAATCCCACAGTTCTCCAAAGTGCTGGATATTTAAATCTGTCATTTGCAATTGATTAACAATTTGTAATTTATTGAAATCCCTGTCAGTCTGGGGGGGCTTTGTTCCCGTTGGTTTTTTGTGAGCTAATGTTTTCATGGTTTTCACTCAGGGCCAAAATTCACTGAAGTTACTAATACAAAGGTCCTGTCAAACTAAGAGATTTCTGGGAATAAGGCCATTGGGATTTGGCCACTGTTCAGTAATTTACTAATGTCACTAACTGACAGTGGGTGTCCATTAAGAATGAACTAGTGAGGGTCTATTTTAGTGCCAGACAATGCTATAGTGAAAAAGAGAAAAGATGTAACAAAGACATGATGAAGATCTACAGTTACCCACTGTAACAGTTTGATTGTGACTAATGTTAGCAACAGTTTTGTTATTAAACTGTTTTCTGGGATCACTTAATGTGTTGGGATTTGTCTTTTCATTTTAAAATTAAACTTTTAATTCTCTGCTGAACAGAAGAATCTGAAATACAACGTCTTAACCAATGAAAGTTCAAAACCCAGAAGCAATAAAAATATTCACGACTATTTTAAAATCTGATTATCCTTCATCTTATCACATGCTTCTGGTTGTTTGACTCATGCCTTTGGAATACCTGGGACTGACAGAACTGAAGATCTAAACTAAATGAGCAAGATTATATCTGCACTTTTATCTATACAGCTCCACTGAGAACAGTAGACAGACCTTTAGCTGCTGCAAATGAAATTAGCCCCTTTATGCCATGGATCTAAGCCAGTTTACACTGATATATGGCTAACAAGGGTGCAAGTGGTGACAGAATATTTTAACTTATATCTACTTAGTTCTATTCTATGTCTACCAAATAAACCTTGGTAAATTCTTCATCAGAAATGTGAAGGCCAGGATTCATTTTGGGAAAGAATGTAACAATGTCAAGCAGAAAAAGGAGAAGAATCAGAGGTTGTGGACCAGGCTTTGCTATTTTAGTACTGCAATGTCCTAGAAGTAAAAGCAAAAATCATCTGCTGAGGTCTTCAGCATATCTGTCTGCAAAAAACATTTTACAAATGAAAAGGTTTGATCTTGAAGTTAGGTCAAATTCCACTGATTTCTCTGCTTACCACATACTGCAATAAATTATATGACAATGTTCCTAGCATATAAAAATTAAAACCTCTTCTGGGAAGAAACATTCCATTTTAAACCTCTTATTTGAGGAATTAGAGTTCATAACTTTCTGGCATAGAAAAATGCTATCTTTTAATGAAAAAGGTTTCTGTCGAATAAGACAATTTACAAATCCATGACTTCCGCTTTAAGTGGGGGAAAAAGAAACAGCAGTTTAAAGACTTCAGAGACGAAGGAGCTTTCCAGTGTCAAACTGGTGAAGTTTAGTATTTATAGGAAATTCATATGCCTCTAATTACTCTAAACTCAGTTCCCAAGTAGAATATGCCATCTGGAATATATTAGGGTCATTTACAACTTGTTCACCTTCCTGTTTCACTGCAAAATTTTACCTCCCGATAACTTTCCAGTGTTCTCCACAAAATAAAATGTAGTCTAATTTTTACTAGTTGTTTCATAGTCACTTTATTTACATTAAGCCAGATATGGGATTAATACACTGGGGGAGGGGGAAAGTTAAAGTAATTTTCTTATTACTCATTATCTACATGTCAAGCTTTATATTATTTCATATGGATACTTCGGGTGTGAGGATTATGCCTTGGCTTAGTTTGATATTTAGACACTAATTTGACATGGTTAGATTTAGAAAGAAATTGTAGGTGATAGAGAAAAAAGAGGGCACAAACAAGTCATGTTGCGTAAGAGTAGGCTCCTGTAAGCCCAAAACCTCAATTACACAGTTTTGTTTTTGTTTTTATGACCTCCCAAGAGACATCCATCAATCAGAAAACTTCTCGTTAGTTGAGCAACTTCATCCAAGTATGCCAATCTGTTTATAAATGAAGCTTTGCAACATTCCTTTAAGGTAAAGTTGTCATTCTCATTTTACATATGTGGAGACAGAAGAGAGAGAGTGAGTGCCAACAGTCTCCCAGAAATTTTGCAAACAGCAAGGAACAAAGCCTGGGTAGTATGATTCCATGTTCTAAATATAAAAGCCCAGTCTAGCTACTCCTGAAATAAGGGAAAGATTCCTAATGGCTTCTGTGGTCTTGAATAAAGCATCTTAACTGAGACTTGAAACCTGGAAGTCTTCTTAAGCCACAGAATGATGGGCAGAAGGGGCTGCAAAGTCTCACACAGTCTCACAAATACATTTCTGTGATTTCTGTAGAAGAACTAAGTTAGTTGCCTACAGAGACTCATGCATATATGTACAGTCACACTGCTGCAAGGAGTCAAACACTATCTGCATGCCTCTATATCCATTAAACGTTGTTTTCATGAGCCCAACTAGGTTAATGATTTGTGGTTCAATTAGTGCTGTTAGCATGTACTGCTGAATTCACTAAAAAGCCTGCTTACTTGGTAAGTTACAGAAGCTTCAGGTTTGCTTCCTCAAATGCCTAAAGAACAGAGAAAGAGTTGTAACAAATGAAGATCAGAATCGTTTGTGATTTCTTTTTCTTTCCATGAAAGTAGAAAAGGAATGCTTAAAAGTGATGGCAACCCTAGAGTACTCCTTTTAGGAATTTTGAACTGCTGATTAATTTGTAATTATCCTGTTGGGATCTTTGCGTTATATTAATCACAACCTTGGGAACTTGACTTTTGAAAGTATTAGGCAGATGTTAGCTTTCACAGAAACTGTGAAAGTTCAGAACATAAAATAAGTTCCACGCTTTTGAAACTCTAATATTTGTCCCTTGTGGGCTGTCTACAACCTCTCTGAGCAACACCCATAATTAATGAAACTAAAAGAGGCTAGAGAGAGGAAATTGCAGACATACGTATTAGCTTTAGAACACAAGTTATGGCAATTTTCTTCCATGGCAACCATGTCTTGAAGCTCTGTAAATGAAGTAAAATGATAGGTATTTTCATTTATTTCCAGTTAGGAACTATATTAAACGAGTATCAAGGATGCAGGTTATGCACTTTGAACTCAGTATTTCTCAGTGTTGTTCCTTTTGTTCTTATTTCTAGACCACATTCCCTTTGGGCACACTGCCAGCCAAGTGAAAAACCCACTATGGGATTAGTGTCTTCACATTCCTAGTCTGTAATAGTGTAAATGATTGCTAAGCGTCTTCCTTGCCTGAAAGTGTGACACATGTAAATGAGTGGATTAATTTTTGCTGAGACTGCATCTATAACCTGTACATAACAACTGGGCATTGGGACAAACAAGAGGAGTTATGGAAAAAGTACCACTGTGTTGTTGAAACATTTGATGTGTCAACATTATGTACATGTATTACAGCTTTTCCTGTTGTTTCTGAGAGGGGGGAAGATTCTCTTAAACTCTCACCAAGTACAAAATGAGTTTGAATTACATAAAGGAGACCAAAACTTCCGAGGTTTTTCTGGATTGAAAATGGAGTCCTAAAGTGTGTGAAATGTTCAGCATTATTAGCTAAGATTCTCATAATGCTGAGAAGACCTTTGCAGTCCATTGTGATGAAAACCATCTCTCTTTACTTCTTTCATATAAGAACTTGGAAAAACAAAGTGCCTGGCCATAGCATCTAGAAATGCTCTCTGCCACAGGAGGCACACAAAGCTGAATAAGAAGCATTTGTAGTTCACAGATCAACCCATTTACAATGTTAACATGTTTCCTGGCTGGCTGTTATCTCAGCACAAAATCATTTGGTTGTGTACATTGCATAGCCAGCAACATTAAAGAAGCTCTGACTTTGTGAAATCTATATGGTATTTCATAAGTGCAAGGAACATTTACTCATGGATGGTGCTTACAAATTTCAGCCTTCTGATCTTAGTGTGGTTGAAGAGCTGCCTGAAAAAGGTCCCACGGTTCTTCTTCTATTTTGCCAGAGGGACATGTGTGCACGTGTGTGTGCGTGTTTCTGTGTGTATATTTTTATACTCTTTGTACAACAAAAATGCATGAATCATTTTAGCTGTCTCTTTCCAAAGTTCATTCTCAAGCAGAGGAGCAGCCTGGGAAACTTTCAGCCTGGAAAACGTGCATTTCAAAACAACTGAAGCAAATGAGAATAGAGAAGCAGAGTAGAAACCTCTATGCAAATTTCACTGTAGTAATTGCTACCAATCCTTTTCTATTAATTTGTTGTCCAATTTCAGTACAGACATTATGAACAAAACTTCCACTGATAACTCAGTGTGTTTCCTTATAGGTGTAGTTGAGTTTTGCATACATCAATGTGTCAATCCAGCCTGTTAGTACAGACCTCTCCATGAGTTTCTGCTCTTGAAATATACATTAGGAAATTTGATAGCATCCTCAGCATCATTTTCTTATAAAGCCTATGAATACTTAACATTTATTGCAAACAGATTACTATTTCTCTTCAGCTCACTTTCATACAGAGTTACGGTACATTATTTTTGTAATAGAGCTCACAGTTAAACTGTACCGATTTGAAACATCAGTATATAAAATTTTGTCCCATTGAGCAATTTTATTACCATTTTGTGTGTATCCTTGAACTAAAAAGTATATGTAACTTCAATGAATGTATTTATATTATGATAAAATATACCATATATGTTTAAAGTTGTTAAGCCTGAAGTTAGTTCATTTGTATCCTATATCACAGTGAATGTCACAGTTTTTATGAGTTTTGTGACCTTATGATTTATATGGGTCTTGAGAAATAACTGTGTTTAGAATAGAGGAAAACAGTGGCCAATAAACATTCCCAGTAGCTGAAAAACAGGAACAGCTTGTTAGCTGAGGTCAGCTATATGACCCAGTGCCTAGTGAAACTGCATTGTTATAGCTGGAGTGTGGGGCAAACCAGCTATACAGAAAAACCCACCCCAGTGATCCACCTCTCATAAAAATGTCTTTCTTAGAAAGAGAGGCATGTGATAATGACTTACAGGAAGGACAATGTACACAGCAGATCAGTATCATCCCTGGTACAAATTTACAGTTTAGTGGAGTTGCATCAGAGGTGCATCAGCCTCTGCTACTTTAAAACGGAAAACTAAGTTTAAAACCTGCCAGAATTCACAAGTGTTTGCTAAAGAATTTTGCACAGTTTTTTTCTGGTACTAAATCCTTACTTGTGAAAGCAAGCAGGGTAATGAACATACACACAACACAAACACATACACAGCTCTTGGGCTTCAGTAATTGGGACCATACTGCATACATGTGCATCAGCTCAAATCCCCAGCAGGAGCTCCACAAATGTCAAGGAAGTATTCATTTGATAGGACCCAGTTTGTCTTCTTTCTGCTTCCTTTTCTTCCTCATCAGTGCAGCTAGTTGATAGATACTCTTAAATCTGCTGAGCATTAGGACCTATACTCAGTGAAGGCTAAATCTTGTTTGGAGCCACATGGCTGTGAGATGACCCCTGCCTTTGGAATCAGAGCAGTGCAAAACCTAAGTCAGGACTAACACACACCTACAGAAATTGATGCTTTTGAGGTCAGCAGTAATGCTCTCCTAGAACCACTTTTTCCCATCCTTTTCCCAGCTGCTTCAACAGCTGTGATCCAGAAAAACACAGTCTTCAGGAAAGAGCTATTACTGGGTCTGAGAAAGCATGGGATAATGATGTTGATTTGTCTTCTGCATTTCATGGGTCAGGCTTCTGTCCTTGCTTTCTACTTGGGGAAATGGACAGTGTGACATGGAGCTATAATAATGTATTAGCTGATATATCAAGGGGACATGTAGTAACTCAAGGCATTGCAAGCATAAATGGTGCTGCAATTTCTTTCCCTTTGTTACCCATAAAAGAGTGGTGCTCTAAGTCTTCATTAATCAGTTACAATAAATAAGCCTTGAAAGGCAATAAACTATTAGATGACTGACGAAAACACCTACTCTGCAATTAAATGGATAAAATCCTAATTTGAAGGCTTTTGTTTCATTTACACTTCTAGTCAGGTATCTATTAATGCTTTTACTTTTATTTGTCTACTTAGTAGTGATAACCATACAAAAACAATCTGTATAAGACTCTGTGGTATTAAGCATTGATTCTCTTCTCTCCTTCATTCATGGCAAGCAGCACACTAACCCAGACAGACAAGCTGTGAAATATATTTGGACCGGATTCTCTTGTACGTGCAGAGAATCTGAGCAAGATAACACCATGCTTTCCTTTGCAGTTTAATAATGCAAAAGACAGGCTTTCACACACTAGGGAGAACAAGGTTTGTTTGCCTTATGCATTCTTAAAGGTATAAATTGCCCAAAACAGTAGTAGGAAGTCTGGGAAGGAAATGAGATAATGCCCCATCCCTTTCCTCACTTCGAGCCCCTTGAGCTGGCTCACAGAGATGTCTGGCTTGCACAGATGGAGCCAGGGACTCCTTTTGGCAGCATGGCCTCCACCCTGATGTTGCAAACCCTCACTGTGCACCACCCCAGGGTGATGCAGCTCCTGGGGTGTGCACTGCAGGTCGCACGGTGCGCTTCCACAGCCATCCTCCGTACATCAGACACTGTCACCTTCTAGCATGTTAATGAAAGGGGAGCCTGCAGTTTTGCTGTCTTAGTGCTAAGGTACCCAAATAATCAACATCCTACCCAGCTTTGAGCAAGATGATGCATGCATCGCGCTCACCCCTTAGTCTGAATGAAACGGTACCTGGCAGGAGGAGAATCTATAGTTGGGGAAATCTCAAACTTTTTACCACAAGCACTTGTTTTTCTTAAACTGAAATGTTATTTTCATAATATTAAAATACATATCATTCCTGTCCGAATAGCTCACGTGCTTCATACTGTTGAGCATAGGTGTCAGTGCGTAGTCCCCTTTAAAATTTTACAATGTAATGTGACCTCATTTTGTTACATTGTAAACATTTCCAAGAGACAGGATCTTGGATTTTATTACAGGGGTGAAATGGTAATAATCCCCCCTTTTTCCTGGAACATGCAGAAAAGTCCTTTAACAAATTTAAAGGAACACATTCCTCATTAACCTGGATTTCGTCTCATGGGCACTGCAAAGCCAGGCCCTCTTTCTCTCTCTGAACAAAGGGATGTTAAGAGACTAACAGGCTATTGGAGAGGCAAAATACTGCCTGACTCACGGTACTGACACATGTTGAGATGAACAGATTTCTGAAACAGCTCCAGTGAACTGAATTTTCATGTATTTGGCATGTAACATTCGATATTTCGGCTTTTCCTCAATTACTGCGCATTTTTTCTCAAGCAGATACCATGAAGTGTCCCCTGCCCTTGCATGATTGCCACACGTCTACTGTAGGAACCACAGCAGTCAACTTTGAGAAATATTTCAAACCTTTGTCCCTTTTCCCTGTGAAAATTCCACATGGGAATTCACAAAAATTAGAACCAGCAGAGGGATAAGAGAAACTCATAAAGGATTCTCTATTTTTTCCCTATAGGGATAAAAATCATGGAAGAGCCTCTCATGCCAGGAATAAAAGTATGCATCAGCTGGAAAGAACCTGAGTAAGGTTTCTATGCAGCATTATGCTCTGGGAAAATCACAGTATTGCTCATTAACGGTGCTGCTCAGAACAGGGATAAACTCTACCAAAAATTGTTATTCTTGCATTTGGAGATGTAATTACAACACAGGGACACATATCTGAACTATTTTTATTTAACTGGCTGAGGTACTAATAATGTCATAGACTGTGCTCAGTGTTGAATGTTCCCACTGGGCACAATAAAACCTATGCCACTACAACTTTGCCACTAACTGGGAAAGGATTTGGCACTATTATGGATGCTGCAGTCACATCTTCGACTGCAGCATATACACAGATGTCCAGCAAATGTGAGCCTAGGTGGCCCTTGGTATGATGTTGCTTAGATCGTTAAGGGAGATGATGGGAGAAAGTGGGCAGAAACTGAACTGGAAGACAGAAAGCACAGGCTCTGTTCCTGTGCCATTGTTATTAAATGAAGCCAAGTGTCAGCTAACTTCCCCATGTCTCAGTTTCCCCATCTGGAAAATCAGATATTGATATTTCCCTGAAAAAATTTAAAGGCACTGGATGAACTCAGATGACTACAGTACTAGTGACACCCTCTTGTGATTTAATACATCTTTTGTAAATACTGAGTTGACAGCTCTCTATTCTTGCTCTCTTTTTCATAGAATCATAGAACAGTTAGGGTTGGAAAGGACCTTAAGATCATATAGTTCCAACCCCCCTGCCATGGGCAGGGACACCTCACACTAAATCATATCATCCAAGGCTCGATCCAACCTTAGCTTTGATTTAATTCTTTTACCTTTGTAAATAGACAATGAACAAGAAGGACAAAGAGACTTAAAATACTATGTATCTTTTCTGAACCTCCATTTCAAAATGTTCACAGTGAAATACGGTATTTTGCTACTTTTGCCTCTACATCAAACCTGGTTCTCCTAAGCACATTGTAAGAAACTATAACATTTCTTTGTAACCCAGAAATACTCATTGATGTAGTCATGCCTACATGTGCAGGGATTTACATGATTAATACTCTAAAGTATTAATAAGCCTTCTACATAAATCCCTAGGTGTGGAAAGAAGTAACCATGTATCCCTAAGCTCCTTAAGACGGGTACTTACAAGAAGCCTGAAGAAAAGGGGATTTGAGGGAGAGTATGTTTTTAAGCAGAAAATTATTATCTGATATCTGAGAGACTGAGAATTACTTTGGATTACCCTGTGCTGAGCACCTGCTGCTGTGGACAACTGGTTATCTGAGGGACATGCTCTGGTGTGTCACAGTAGGATGCCCAGCAGGTTATCCACACTTGTTTCACTCTTGACTAAACACATTGGGTAAACGGATTCAAAGGATTTCTTCCTTGAGCAGTTTTTCCTGTACCTGAGCTCAGGTGTGAGAGGTTGGCCACCCTCCCTCAGAGTTTTTAAATAATTGATGACGGTGATTATACTTCAGTCGGTAAAACAGAATAGGAAATGAGATGTACTAGCTCCTTCATAATCCTGGCAGTATTTTCTATTTGAATCTCAGCTGATTATGCTTTTTTGCCCTTTGGTAATCAGCATACAATCTAGTAATTGGACTGTGGGGTGGGGTCTTTTCATATGAAGTTATTGCAAAAAAATCTCGTTGCATAAAAGCCTTAGCTAAATGGTATACAGGATAGATTACATACACACCATGAAGTTGTCAAAACATTGTGATTTGATTAACGAGGCTGTTAATTTTCAGAGTTTTCTCCCATACAGATCTTGAGCCTCTTCAGTCACATCAAGGCTTGTGAGGTTAATGATATTCCCTGCCAACCTTAGCATGAGTCTGTCACTTTAAATGCTCTCCCTCTGTTTGCCATGTAGAAATTTCTTTAGATACCTGGTGCAATATGAGAGGAAGCAAGCACATTAACAAACACTTCACTAAGGCAAGTCGTTCTGTGAAATGCCTTTCATCCAGTATGACCAGTGCTTTTTACAGCCAGAATTTAAGCTTGCTCCTCCCCAACAAGTGCTTTGTCTCCTGATGCTTTTAATCCTTAAAGATGCAAGTCCCGCTCACTTCAATTTTGCAGTCCCGGCCCATGTAACTTAAGGCAACATTGTGAGAAGGAAGTCAGGGACTTGCTACAAGGTGAAAATAGTGTCATATGAATCCTAAAAATAGCCCATCCTGTTTTCCTTAATCTGTAATATTTGCGTTATTTTGTGAAAGAATCACAAAGGCAGTAACACAAGGCAGGAAGACAGAATGGTGCTGAGATCTTCTTTTCTCTCATTTCAGCCCACCCTTCATACACAAAGACATGCAAATCCATGATGAGGAGGCATGGTGAGAACTGCTTTTAAGTGTGATCATTAATCATGTGTATATTGATGATCCTCTATTTGTATTTCTTTCATTTTAAGCACATAAGTCTTGGCTGATTGGTGCTTTATTAAATTGGTAGTATCCACTACTCATATGATTTAGAAATATGAATTACTGAGTAAGCTTGAGAAGTTTAATATTCAGCTGGTGTCATATTTAGGACATATGCTTCACCTTACAAAATCTGAGATAAAATTGACAGCATCAAGGACTGATATGTACATTACATATTTTAAGAATCAGATTGTACAGCTCTGCTTTTGATGAGGTTAGTGAGACTTTTTGTGCATAAGGATTAAGCAGCATAGAGATTGACACTGAGCTTGGGAAAAAGGTTTTACTGTTCTGCAGTATGATATCAGGTTGGGACAATATCTATCTTTCTGCAATAAAGCCAACATAAACAACAACAAATCTCTTCTTATACGGCTATAACAATTTCAACTATTGAAACTCAGTTGTTGGAAACTAAAAAAAACATTTTAGCATATGCATGTGAATTAGAAATGTCCAGTTCTTAAAGTTGAATCACTTAATAGTATTACAGATAAGCCTTTTTATATTCCCTAAATGCTTATCAGCCTCACCTAAGGCAAATTTTTGGTTTTCAGTTTGTTTTTTTTTTTTTTTTCCAAATCAAATTAGTTTAATTTCACTCAATACTGGTTAAGAACCTGCTACAAATCCTCCAGCTTCTACATGATTCAAATAAATTTGAATATTACACTGTTTTAAAAAACACATTTCCAAATGTTGTCCGTAGTAATGCTGGAAAGCAGAAATAGAATTTCTACATGCAGTTTGCACCAGCCTGTCTAAAATAGCATAAAGGGAGAGAAGAAAACAAGCTACATGATATGTTTTGCTATTGTTAAAAACAAGAGGGCATCTCACCTAATAATTTAAATAAGATCCTGTTGCCTGACATTTTTAAAGCCTTTTGATCTCTCTGGTTCCCTGGGCTGTGGCTCTGTAGGATGCAGTAGATGGAAAGTATGGATTAAATTTTGTGGTGCCTATGCCTTGCTTTACTTTGCCAAAACCGCTGTTAGTGGGCACAATGAATGTTTGCCTTTCTGAAGCACCACTCTACTGGAGATGGTGAGGAACAACCTTTACTAAACCTTTTTAGGCACAGATCAATCCATAAACTGCCAAGTTCAACTTTTCTGTTATTATCAAGGCAATAATTCTTTGGCCTTCTGTTAAAATTATTTGCCAATTTTGTTGACATAAATTAGGGACTGAGATTTAACCTCCTGTAATCTGATTTTGAAAATTAATTTAACACACACTGCACCCCAAAATAACATAGAGGTAATGCATTTGTTTTGTAATTTGCTGCACTTGGATATAATGCTAGGAAATGACAAATTTTATCTTTCCAGAGCAAAGACAGAAAGAAAGATACCTTATTATCGTTGGTTCAGTGCAGGCGGATAAGCCTGAACAATCTGAAGATAAAAACCTTAGCAGAATATGTAGAACCTGAGCCACACATCTAGCTTATGCATTTTCTCACTGAATGCCATGTTAACACATTCATTAACTTTGACAGTGGAAAAGATCAGTTAAAACTTAGAAATATTAAACTATTACAAGAAATTTGTGAAAATAAATATGAAACAAGCATAAGAAATCACAGAGATTGGAGGAGACATTTTTTTCTCTTGTAACCCAATTAGTTTTGGAAGAATTATATGAGCCATCACCACAGCCCCTTAAATTTCCAGTGGGTCAGATTTAGTGTAGGAGACTGCAAACTGCTTTGTGGCGAACAGCTCAAAGTATTTGCATTCAATTTACATTTAGAATAAGTAACACAAGCTGAGAGGAGGCTGGAAAAGTCCTTTCAGAGAGCTCCATTTTATCTGCATATAGGCATTAACTCCCGTCGTGTCTACGAGATTCGGAGGCTCATCTGATTTGGCAGGGACCTCTAGCAGAGTCTGTGCCCTTCCCCCTGTTCAAAGAGAAATGCTTATTAATTATTCTATGGTTCTCCAAACCAGCTCTGATGGAAAAGTGTCACTTCTAGTCTTGACTGTCTCCCTTGACAGCCTGCTACTTTGCTTAAGTGATCTCACAGTTACAACATTTTTCATAATATTTAACCTAAATGTTCCTTGCTGCAGATTAATCCCACTCCTTCTCTCATCAAGTACAATAGCTTTGTGGCTTTAGACAGTATTTTTAACATGAAACAGGGATACAAGCATGGGCTCTTTCTTAGAGTGCATGTTGTCAAACTGACCTCTGACTCTCACACTTTAAAATACATCCCATGGCATCCTGTGCAAAAGAAAACAGATACCACTTGTTTCCTAAAGATTTTACAACTGGCTTGGGCTAATTAATCAGTCTCCAGCACACACATCTCTGCGCTTACCTGTCTGGAGGAAGTGCAGATCACAGGAGCAAAGCAACTTTTCTCAGATCTATCATTCACCAGGTACTTCATTAATTACTGAGCAGACAAAGGGAAATCTGTGTGTGGCTACTTCTTCCTTTCTGCTACTGTGCAGCAATTCCATTACCCATTTGGCTATTTCATTACATGCAAAAGTAGATTTTGGTTCCACGGCCTATTTCGATTCCTGCTGTAGTTTAGCCAAAGCCAGTGAAATTCCAGTAGGAACAATTTGGCCCACTGTGTTTAAGTATTTAACCATCTGCACAAAAACCACAAAAGAGACGCCCAAACCAAAACCACTCATTTACATAATAAGGATGTGAACCTACTACAGCCATGTGAAACTATCATTTTTCACATGTGCTTGTGAATCTTTTCCCAGGCTTTTGCAGAGGGAGGGGCAATCTGAGGGCTGGGATGTATGAATTGAAAAGAAATGTGTGGGTGGGAAAAACAAAGGTTTTAATTTTTTTCCCCTTTTATGCAGCAATTACTTGTCTATTTTAAAGAAATGTTAAAAATACCCAGAGGTTATAGATTGATGGCTTTTCTTAATGTTTATACAAATATAAATACACAGCTAAAATAAATACAGAAATAAATGGAATACACCCACCTCTACAATTACAAAATCACTTTCCCATGAGGAAGTTTCATCCTATTCCCATCTGTTAGAACTTGGATTGTGCTATGAGCCATTATAGCTTATATCCCTTAATTATTTTTTATCATGTATAATGTAGTTGTGGATATTCCACATCTTCATTGCAAATCCTTCATATTCTTTTGTACCACTACCTATGTTATTCGCCTAGTTCTGTGTTGTGGAAATGAATTCCCAGGGTTAATTAAGTGTAATAGGGTAAGCCATGGTCCTGATCCCACGGCCTCTGCATAAGTTATATTCTCAGAGATAATAGAACTCTTCCCAGGCTGAGAGGAAAAGAAGAGGGAAAAATGTGCCCATAATGGCTTTCCACGAGGCTGAATCTGCAGCTCCAAGGGAGCTGCACAGCAGCCATCATATACACAGGACCATGGCAGACACCTCACCCAAAAAGGAACCCAAAAAACCTACACTTGGCAATTGCAGTCTCTGCCCTGGCATTTGTGAAGCTGCAGACTTTGGTAGCAGAGAGGATTGCAGTATGCAGGTTCTGCTGGCAGAGCTAAATATTCTCAGAAGAAGAAAAGTTGTAACCCATTAAAGAGTCTCAGCTCTTAAAGAGCAATTTGAAATTTGCTATTTGAAAATGTGTTCAAGTCTTTCTCCCATAGCTCCATGCTTGCAGGACCTGCATGGTGCCCTGTCCTGCTGCTCCAGCTTTGCCAAAGTTGAAAACTGACACAGCTCTATTAATTTAAGTGGATGCAATTTTGCCTGCTAAGGCTTAGCCTAAGGCAAGTCCTTCTTAGTGCCCCTGTAAACATGTAGCAGGAGGTATCTTTAACAGTTGCTTTTATACCTTGCAGCTGAGATGTGGTTTCAAGTGTACTTCCTTCAGTGAAGAATGTGGAATTTATACTGTGGTTCTTTGACAAAACTTGAATCAGACCAGAAATTGCAAACCTCCCTATGCATCCTATGAGCAACCACACATCCTGCTTCCAAAGTTTGCACATCAGATTCCTAAGAGCAAGGGGAATCTATACTCCCAGGTAGTATTCTTAAAAGAAATAGCACTTGTGATATTATCAGCTAATGAAAATAAAAATTTTGTGATTTTTCATTTGAAAACATGGATTTCAGGGTTTTTTTTTTACAGCACTATTTCGTGTCTTGGAGCTAAGACACATTTTACAGCTGTGCCCATTTTTGCATACTAATATGGCTTCTTTGTACTTTTGGTCAGAAAAAAGGCTAATTATGGCAGACATGAAAATATCATGAATGTTCTCATGGTTCAGCAGAAAGCTTCGGATTCTCAGATCCAGAGGGTCAATATAGCAAAGAAGACAGACTTTGTTTGAATTACAAGGCCCGCCTGCCAGAAAAGAAATGATGGATTTCTTACACATCATTTCTTACTGGATATTAGACATCCTCTAATAAACTCACAATAAAATACAGCAGATGTTTGAAAAGCACATAATTTGAAATTGATCATATGCATATATCACAAATCAGCATTGTATAAATAACAGTTGCCCTGTAATCATACTCCTTCTGTGAATCAGAGATTCATCTATTCAATCAATTGTTGAAATTTGATCACTGTTATTCTACAGTGTCCTGGTTTTGGCTGGGATACAGTTAGTTTTCTTCGTAGCAGCTGATACAGTGCTGTGTTTTGGATTTAGGATGAAAATAATGTTGATAACACACTGATGTTTTAGTTGTTGCTGAGCAGTGCTTACAGTAAGTCAAGGACTTTTCAAAGATGAAGTGTCACACCACCCCACCAGCACAAGAAGCTGAGAGTGAACACAACAAAGCTAGCCTCAACTGGGCAAAGGGATATTATATACTATATGGCATCACGTTCATCATATAAACTAGGGAGAAAGCCAGCCAGGGGCAGCTGCTCAGAAACTGGCTGGTCATTGGTCAGTTAATGGTGAGCAATTGCATTGTGCTTCACTTGTTTTGTGTATTCCAATTCTACTATTATTTTCCCTTTTCTTTCTGTTCTATTAAACTATCTTTATCTCAAGCCATGAATTTTACTTTTTTTTTCCCCAATTCTTTTTCCCATCCCAGTTTAGGTGGGGGAGGAGTGAGAGAGTGGCTTTGTGGTGTTTAGCTACCTGCGGGGTTAAACCATGACATACAGTAGATGTAACTTCGAGTTACTAACACCTCCCAGCTGGGGTGATGTTTAGAATACAAATCAAAAAGCTGATCTGTGTCTTCACCATATGCAAGCATGTTTTGCACCCACCAAATGAACTGACCAGACAAGAGTAGTGGCATTTACATTATTCTAATTTCACCTGCAATTCATTACTTAGCACGGGATCCATTCAGGCATACGGATAAGATGTGATAAGGAAAAGCAAAGGTATTCTGCTTTGTTGACAGGTAAGGAGGGAAGTCAGTGTTGTGTTTGGACTTCATGTCTGAATCAGAAGAACAATAGGAGGCTCAAAGACCCAACACTAAGAGCAGAGAGTCAGGCTGGAAGGGATTGAAATGAGCTTCCTTGTGCTGCTTGGAAGCTGAAAAAGGAGAGGAGGGTTTCTTCAGAAGATTTTGGAAAGAAGAATAGATGCATCGTGATCACTTCACTATTATTCACCCACTTTGACATAATCTTTGTCTCCTTGGTTTGTTCCTGTCTGCTTTCACATGAACTGAGCAGTGTTGGAAATATACAGACATTTCCACACAAAAGAACACAAATATATCATTTGAATGTGAAAGAGGTGCTAAACAGTGCTCTCATTTAGATGATGCCTAAAGCCAAGAGACACAGGGCCTAAGATATATGAGAACAAGTCACAAAACCATCTCCACCATGTTTAAAGCACATTTGTTTCACCACTCCAGCATTTATATTCAGCATTTTTCCCTATGCCTGGAGCTGCTGAGACAGACAGAACATGGATGACCTTTGGGGCAGATTTTTTGTAAAATAAATAAACTGGATGGCAGAGTATAAAAGTTAGAAACCTCTTTAGAATGCCGTATGTGAAAACCTTGTAAACTGTCCATAAATATCACCTGCTGGTTGGGACTTGTGGAAGCTTCTGCAGAACTCTCTGCTAACATTTTCCCCTCCGAAACATTAAAACATCTGGTAATGACAATTTATTTTATAGCTTTCATGTTGTCATGTGTCTGTAATTATAAAACATGCTATTACCAGCTTCAGCCTGGAAGCAACACCATCCCACGGCCTGGGATCAGAGGCACTAACATTCTGACCAAAATGCTGAAGGCTTTCTGACCGAAGGCTAAAGCACCCAAGGTGACGCCAGCGCAACGTTTGTCTTCCTGTCTTTGGAGTCAAATTTACTGACATTATAAGCAGACATTTTACTAAGTATTGCCACACTCAGCTTTTACTTCTTCTTCCAGAATCTAACTTCCTGATGAGGAAGTTAGCATTTGATCTAATTGTTACTGAAGCAAATGGTTTTTTTCCACTAGCAGTGCAGAGCTGGACCAAGTCAACTGTGCAGCAGTGGTTTTACAACTTGGTAGCTTGTTTGGGACTATCTCTGCTATAATTAGTTTTCTGAAATAACAGCCATTTACTGCTTTAAGAGTTAATTTGTTACTGAGACAAATTCTGAAATAGATTCACTTTTCAGCTACAGAGTTGCAAAATAAGTTTTAAGACCTTATTCCTTTTTACACATAAAACTTCTAAACTACAAATATTCTGCCATTTCATTTTAATGAATTAGGTTTAAATATTCATTCCTTGGCTGACTTTTATCCTGGGAGTGATTTTTTTATGGCTGATATTTAAATCCTTTAAAGTAGGGGCTTATAACAGCATCTCCAAGATTTCTTAGGCTACTGTGCAGCAGCCATGGCTGGTACTGCTCTAGTTAGCATTCCTTTTAATCTACTGTTTAAATACACTGCTGAAGAAATACTTTTGATTATAGTGGACAGAATAGTTACGCATCTTAAATTACTTGCTATGAGAAATAGAATTAAGAACAGTACATATGGTTTAATAGCTTTATCATTATGAACAGGCACAAAGGCTGACATTTGAAAGTCATTATCCTCTTGTACAAGCTGGTACAATTAGACTTTTAATCAAGAATTTCTACTTCTTTTGTTACTTCCTGCCTTTCCGAGTTCCTGTGATATACCGTTCCCGTTTTGGCCTCATCCTGTTTTGCCCTGCTTCTTGTATGTTAAGGAGTCTAGCTCTACTGTAGGCTAGCATTTTTCAAATGTAGCAGCACACAATAAACAGGAAAGATTCCCTTAGAGACATTGTTGTTTTTAGCTGATCAAAAGGCCATTCTGGCATCCGCTTGTTGCTCAATAAAAATATTATTTAAGGAAAAAGAGAAACAACTCTGTATCAGCATTGTGTCCTTAGCTTGGCTAACGCCTCAGCAAAAGAAAATGCTGGCATCATTACTGCTTAACCTATTGCTGACGAAGTCCATCCTATTTTAGTTATATGAAGTACAGACACGAATCAGATTGCAAGTAAAAATGCACCTATTTCCCATGAATTTTAAACTACAGAACTATGTTATAATTCAGCAAAACATCAGAAACTTAAGGACACTGCCCTGACAATCTGCCAGGAGTTTATGAACTGCAGCCGATTTGCATGTTTCAAGTTTGTGGGAGTTTTGAAGCAACAGGAACTTCAGGATTTGAGCTTCATAACTTGGTCTAAGACACAGTCATTGCTTTGACCTTGATTAAAAAAAGTTTTTAACTTGGACCAAAATGGAAGTATGGGAACAGTCTTCTCAACAGAAGCATTTCATAGTGCCTCATCGTCCATGTGGTGTGGTCTGCAGTGATTACACATCCTAGCATGCAATGTTCCATCTTAACAGAAACAGTCTTGTTCATGTGTTGAAGCAGGAATATTTGGGCCTTATTTCAGTCACATTACTAAGCATATGCCTAATTGTAAGCACCTGTTGGCTACATTAAATTAAGCAGGGTTCAAGCATATGCTAAACAGGGCTGAGTGTGTAGTGAGAAAAGAATGATGAGGCTCAACTGAATGAATTGCATTTGCTGAATTAGGCAGTCTACGTTGTGTGCATTTACACTCTGGTATTTTCTTTTCCATTCCCTTCCACGTTAAGGATGTTACTCATATCCTTATGTCCTATCAGGTATCTTCTTTGCTACAGAAGATCTCTAACTGCTGACCAGTGTGCTCCTGCAGTGCATGTGCTCTGCAGGGGTGACTTTGAATGACACAAACCAGCAAGCACAGATCTGTCACGCTGCCCCACTGAGATCCAAAAAGGCTTTGAGCCAAGCCACAGAAACTGCAAATAACACTGCCCAAGCAAATGTAATTTTACAGTGTAAATACATCAACATGTGGTATATTTTAGACAACAGTTTCCATTCTTGAAGAAAATGCTTACTTCTGTATGAACAGAACATTAAGGTCTTGTGCTCATTTTCTGTTTTCATTTTTACTTGTAAACCAATTATACAGCTTGTTGCATTAAGCCTGTGACATGGCAAACGATTTCTAAACAGTTGCAAGATTTTTTACCTCATTGACATGGTCAATACTGTACTAACCCTGGCAATCAGCTCTGCATCCACTATGACAAAAATGAGCTTCTGCAGCTATCTAAATGTTCCAGCTTTCCTGTCCACTTTGGGCAGCCATTTCTGAGGACTTTGGGTGGAATTTATATGTGCAAAACCCAGGGAGATACCCGGAGCTAGTTATCCCTTGGTAGCCTGGGGAGAGAGATAAAGGTGCCTTGAAAGAATGATTTATCCTGGTGATCAGCTTAAGGTGGCATATATTTTTGCTGGAGTTATCTCCCTCACTATAAGCCACAGGAGAAGCCCATGTATCCAATTTAGAGGAGACATCCAGCTTTTGGAGAATAAGGTGAAATCAGGTGCTCTTTCTGTATTTTCTCACTATTTTTCTCATAATTATTTCTAAATGACTCTTGCTTATCACTCCTACTTATGCCTCGCACTACCAGCTACATGGAAACTCTGCAGCAAATACATTATTTCCTACACACTTGCCAACACTACTTTTTGCTACGTGCTCCCTCCGCATGGTAATTAACATTGTGCAGCACTTCTTCTGCCAGAAAGAACTCTCTTTGGTGGATCACTCTTCCTCAGCTGTTTAAAAGAGCATTATCAAGCTCAGTTTTGAGTTGCCAGATGAAGAGAGGAATTGCAAAAGAAAAGTTAGTTTTAGCTTTTTAGAAAATTTTAGGCAGTAGCAGTGATCTTCTGAAATTTCAATTGGGAATGTAGTTATAAGGGTGGATGAGAAAGGTGTAATGTTGGGGGAAAAGATGTAATTTAGCTTGTAAGTTTGGCTTCTGGCTCTAACTTTTGTGTATGTGTCATATAGTTACTAGACACCTGTGCCTGAGACTTGAAACTGGCTGGTTGTAGCACGCACATGGTATAAAATGGCACAGTAGGACTTTGATCTAATACTGTGACCTAATCTTGCAGGAAGGACAACTCTGGCCCCGACACTCTAGGTCTGGGTGAGTTAGAAATCTTTGCAGACGAACATGCAGCAGATTCAAAGAGTTCAAAAGTGAAGGTAGCTGCTCTTGTGGACGGAGCCAACAAAGGCAGGCGCTTGGCAAATGCAACCAGTTCCTGCCTCTCTTATCTTTGATGTGCTGCCACAGCTTTACAAACACCTTTCAAAGAAAATGTTGCAGTCGGGCCAAAGTAGCAGTGAATGCTTCCACTGGTTTTGGCTCACCAGGATGCTGAAGTGATTGTGCATGCAAGCACGGAGGATGCTGGGCGCTCCTGGAGAAGCATGTGCTTTGTGTGCATTGAAGGAAGCTGAAGCCTAGGAGCTAGCCCACAAAGCATGTGCTTCTGCTGTCTGTAGCCTGCAAAAAGGCAATGAAGCACTCCACAGATGACTGAGGTACTGATGTGGGAGCTCTGGTTCATGATAGAGGACTCCAGAACCAGTCTTTCAGATAAGCAGCTACAGGGATGTTTAAAGTCTGATTTACTGCAAATTGGCTGTTTGTTGTTTGGCCGTTGCGTGTGATCAAAATGGGTCATCCTTGCCAAGGGAGGCAAATGCAATTCTGTCAAACAGCATCTAAGTGCTTCCTTTGCTAAGTGGAAACAATTGCTTCTCCTCACTTCACAGACTCCTCTTTAAGTTCCTTGGGTGGCACGGACACAGTTCACAGATCAAGCATGCCAGTGCTGCTGATGTTAAAGAAGTAACTGGAAGGAAATGTAGGAATGTTTGTTTCTTTTTTTTTTTTTTTTTCCCCACAGTAAAATTTTGACTTCTGCTACAAAAAACATGCAGTAATGCTACCATCTGTGTCACTTTATTCAGGCCCAATCCACATTACAGTGTTCCCATGCTGAAAAATTGCATCATTATTGGCAATTACCAACATAGCTCCATTATTAGCAATGGGATGTCTACAGCCAGTTTGCATCGTCTGTGCTGCTTTTATTTATTTTGGAGAAATGATGAATATAAAATGTGTCCTCTGGACTCTGACATGGTGTGTACAAAGGCAGATGTCTGTTGCAATTGAGGGGGTGGACAGGGAGGAGGTGACAGAGGGAACTGCTCAGTTGCTGAAAGTTACTTTCATCAGTGTTTCCTTTGGCAAAGGCTGCTCAGAAAATGCTGGGGGAAAGGTGGGAGGGAAGTGAAGAGGAGGGGGAAAGAGGGAGACAAAAAAAAAAGCAAAGATGGAAAGTGTTTTTCTTACTCTAGTTGGCTCAGAAACTTTTTTGACAGATAATTCCTAATTATTTGAAGGAGATGGGCATTTTTCTGCAGATAACTGTCTCTCATGCCTTAAAACCCTGTAGAGAGTTAGGCTGGAATAACCTCTAACCCCTTCTTTAAAAAACCCTGAAAACCAGCAGACTAGGCAAACGGTCTATTTAACACCTGGGAAAAGTAGGTACACTGCAAGAAATACTTACCTCTGTTCAAAACCAGACAATTCAAGAGCATATTTTTAAAGTTTTATTTAGACACCAATTCAGTTTTCTGGTTACTGGATCAAGATGCTCAATGGTTGTATCAAATGCAGGCAGATGTACGAGTGAAGTTCCTGGCTCAATGATTAGGATATAAGATCTGCTCTAACTTCTGAGCACACAGTTGTGACTGCTTCTCTTCAGAATTCACCAAGAATGCACATTAAAAGAGGCTGCAGGGCAAAAAACTACAGCTGCCTGACAGACAGGCAGCAGCCTCATTTTACACAACTCTTGTCTGTACTCCACTGAAATAAAAACAACAGGCTGATTCATAGCCTCCAAATTATCCATGCAAGAAAAGTGGATCTTCCTCCCTATGATGAGAGTATAGCTGCCTCCTTCCCTAACGCTGTGCTGGCGAAATAGTCTGCAATCTGTCCCCTCACTGCATCTTTTATCCAGACCATATACACTAAAACAGGCTTTAACAACTCATTTGTTAAAAGCTTGCACTTTATATGGTCCTTTAAAAGAAAGCCTATTTTTGATCCTTTCCTCCAGATCTCAGTCTCGGGGCCAGATATTCTGGGAAGGTTTGCATGGTGGCTGTGGCCGTGACCACATGCACTTGCCATGGACCTGGGGGGTTACACAGTGGTACCTCCTCAGTACAGGTTGGAAACTGTCAAGACACCCTTAGTGTTGGTGAGCTTTGAGCAAAATTTACTTCCAACTGGACCAAGCCTGCCTGTTTTGGTCTGAAGTCCTGCTTGCCCTGTGCCCTGATACTGAGAAGGCTCACCTTCATGCTCTTTCTTTAAAAGGTCTTTTCTGGGTTCTGCTGAGATGGGAGACCAGGACCCAGTGGGGCTTTGCAGGCACCATGCAGGAACATGCTTGAGTCCCTATCCTTCAGCCCTCCTTCCACAGTGGGTCAGCCCTACATGATATTTCCATCTATCTTACAATGGAAACACAGAAGGGAACCTTCTTTTCAATAGAAGCATGGAATCTAAAATTTTAAATTAATAAGGAGAGCTGGTGAGAAATGAGTGTTTACTTGAGCAGAAAGGGTGGGATAGGCTGTGAAATAAGAGTTCTGAAACACCTTAACTATTTCTTCTTTGGTTTTATGGAAACATTTGGTTTTCCATGGATTGCTTCATTTTAGCTTTCGTATTATATAAAACACAATTCCTTTGGGCAGTAAGCTGGATGAGGTGATTTCCTGAGGTCCTTTCCAATCCAAATGATCCCATGGTAAAATGAAGCAAATTTAGTACAGCTCAGTAAAATTTTGTTTTCATATAGGAGTCAAAGAAAAACAATCAAATTAAAAAAGATGCTTCAACATTTTATCAGAAAAAATTAAATGAAATTCATGCCAAAAATTGAATTGAATGCTGCCACTTTGCTTTCAGAAGAAAAGAACTGGACGGGTTTGAATTTAAGCAATTGGCCTCAGAGCTAAGACAATGAATTTTTCCTGGTTTATATACATGTTTACAATAAAACTTCCTAATACGATTTAAACTAGTTTTTCTCATGGAAAAAATACATTTTGCACAAAAGCCTTCAATAGTGCAAACTGTGTTGCATTCTTGAGTGCAGTTCCCACACAAGCAAAACCCACCAACCACCTAAGGAACACTTTCTCTGGTGCCGAGACTGAACCCATCTGGAAAATTTTTGTAGTACTTTTCTGGTAGAAGCTATATAAGATTGTACTTTACTAAAATAGCATTTTCTCTCCAGGCTCCTCAGTGGCAATAGAGCAAAAAAAGACGTTCCTTGGACACAATAAATAAGCACGTGCATGTGTATATGCACAGACGCATGAGATTTCTGCAGCACAGAAACATACAATTGAGGTTACAGCAGTGACAGTTCCATTATAATCCCATTTTCAAGCACTAGGAGCTTTCTGAGCTGTATTATTTTGTCACAGAGGTTTGCATTTGACCCTTAGCTCATAGGTGATTTTTTTTTCTTTATTTTGCGGCTTCACAAAAATCTATTAATCCATTTTTGAGTTATGAGAGGGTAAAGAAATGCTTTTCCTGCCTCTTAGATTCTTGTAGGCCTGTTATGGCATTGATTTTTACACAGAACTCTCTGCAGAGTTTAATAGCAATCAGCAGCCTGATGTGTCTTAATGACTTCCTCTGTGCGTTCAAAAAATAGCTAAACTTGACAAGTTGAAACCTTCCAAGGGGCCAGTGCTCACTGAGTAATAGCTCCCAGGTCAGTTTGGGATTATTATTTTAAAGTAATAACAGAATAAAGACATTAAGTTTTCCATGAGTTTATAAAAATGTTTTCAAAATTAGTTTTGTCCTCAGAACAGCCCCTGAGTTTAGAGCTACACGGCCACTTCTCAGCTTGTGCACATTAAATTAGACCCACTGCAGTTACTGTAACTGCAGCAGGGAAGGATCCAAATGGTAAAGGAAATACAAAGCAGTCAATCACAACTTCATTGACTTCATTAAAAACATGTAGACATAAAAATGGTATAGTTTGGAGGATGGGACACTTAGTGCCAATGTTAGCTGCTTTGCACAGTAATTCTGTGTAGCATTTGAAAGCAGATAATATCCTGAAAATATGAGCCTGCACAACACACAAAATAACATGGCATAAGAAAGATTTTTCCTGTGTCAGTCCACCTCATTTATCTCCAACATGCCTGCCAGTGGATAGCAGTGGGACATTGTAAGGATCCTGATGCAGCCAACATGATCTTTGTCCCAATCATGACAACAATTTGCAGATCACGGTCTTCCTGAGCCAAAAGTCCACATGTCCTTTTGTTTAATGGCTTTCAATCAATTTTCATCTCACTGGTGTAAGTTTGTTTTAAAGCCAAGAAAACATGTAGCTTCCATAATGATAGGACTCCTAGTGCTATTTTATGCATACTCAGAGAAAAGGATGGTAAAACTCGGAAGGATTTTTTTTTCTGGGATAAATTTTGCTTTCTGAAAGTTTTGATCGTGCAGTGAGGTACGAAGAAGCATAGCTAAGCAGTGAAATCAATATAAAATAATACTTCCACTTCCTTTTGATTCTATTTTCAGTTCTATTTTTCTTCTATAAGTCTATCACTTCAGCATGAGTTTCAAGCTTGTGACTGAGAACAGAAACAGCAATGGGAAGTTGGGACTTTAGCAAGAATCCAGCTTTGCCAGCTCTGATGATTTTTATCATGATTATCATGAAATTTGGTTGCATGTTTTAAAGTGTCAGCTGCTGATACCATAGTATTGCTAAACTTCTCATTTGAGGCAAAGGAGTTTTCTATTATTATAACAGAGAGAATTCCCGAAGACATACTATATAGAAAATGGGAATAAAATCAACAGTAATTTTGATACACATGGATTTTTATAAAGTTTCACAATTTTCTGAGGCCTGACTTAACGATGTCCAAAACTTGGAGTGGACAGCATTCAGAAAGAAAACTGCTGTGTTGTACTCAGGAGAATGTGAGCTTTCATATCATGTATAGAGTGAAGATAGGGAAAGATATTGCATCAGGTGGAACAAGTGATCCACAAAACAGCCTGCGATGTTCTGAAAGGACATTAAGAATCAAGGTAGATGACCTAGCACAGTAATTCCTGCATTATGTGTACTCTAAAAATAAAAGAAAAATCTTTTCCATTTCTTTTTTTTATTTCATCATTATTCTAGCAGTACAAAGGCATTTGGAAACTCACGGGCCTCTTCTCCTCTACAAGCACTGTGTGCACCAAAAGGAAAGTAATGTCCAAACCAAGAAAATTTCTATGGAATACACTGGCTCTTCAAAAAAAAAGGGTTTTCTGGAGCCTAAAATAATTTCTTTCAGTCCAAGAGAGACTGGGGAGGAATTTTACCATTGACTAGAAGGAAGCCAGAACTTCACCTTGTGCGTAAGGGTGGAGAATGCTCCCCCCATAGCAGACAGTGCAGGCCCAAGATCTTTGTGTCATCTGCTTCCACCCGGTAACAGCTTTATAGAAGTAAGTTAAGAATGAATAACTTAACAGCTGCTGAAGGCGTCTCTGAAGTGCTGTTTTCCCTCACTGCACATGAGAAGACAGCCATTAGCATTGCTGCTGCTAGGTTCACTACTCCTTAGGGGATGCTACGCTTGCAGAATGGCCTGGTTTTGTACTGGCAATATGCACACATTTGAAATTGCTTGCATTTGGATGCTCAGTTTTGAGTTAGTGCCGTGTCTGTTATAGATTCTTCTCATCACGGATAATGTGTCTCTTGTGAGCATGTGTCCTATTTTTTATTTTTGTTTGGATAACACTTCTCTCTGAATGTCAAAAGATTGCCACATGCATTTTTACACAGCAGTATATTGTTAAAAAAAAATTAACAGCTAGAAGATGAATAAATACAAAACAATAGGAAATAACTATTACAGTGCACTACATTTTCACCCAGCAGTCTCTAAGGACTTCCAAACACTGGTAAGTCCATCCTCAGATATTTGCAAACCAGAGAAATATTATCCTCTCTAAGGAAACTGAGGCACAAGGATGATGGTGGCCTGGCCCAAGATCAAGCAGCATGAGAGAGTTAGCAGTGTAAACAGCAATTCTGTGTACTTCTTTACAGCTCCTAGTGGAGGAAAAGTTTGTACACATGGCAGAAGGACACTGATCTTTATTCCACCCACTTTTAAGAAGCTCCTACCCATTCTGCATGAGTATTGAAGTCTGTTCTTGCTGAATGGCAAAACTTTGACTGACTTCACCCTGAGTTAATGTCATTTCAGCTACAATATGCGACTTTCTTCTGAGAATTTCTAGGGAGCTGTAGAAATGTCAACTCCTCTGTCAACTGATATAGATCCCTGGTGCTTCACTATAGTAGAATGATCTCTGGACAAATTAAGAATATGGCCCATGAAAAACAGCTTCTTTTTTTCAGGTGTTTAAATCAAAATTACCTGATAACTTTCAGATGAGAAAGAGCAGAAGCTGGGAGGTGGCAAGGAAGAATATATTTTCCTTTCTATGCTGAGCATATGAGGACATGCAAAAGTTATCCAGTGTTCAGATGTTTATTTTCAGAGGACTCAGAGTTAGATTTCAGAGCATCAGCTGAGCTTTGGTTACACCTATAAGAAGGTTTTTACTTTGTAATGTTGGAGGTGAGGGGAGAAATAACTAAGAAAAGGAACAAACGTTATATGGAATATCATGGAGTGACAGCGTGCATATGGACAAGTTCCATGGAGTATGCAGGGTGCTTGAAGGTCACCCCACAGTTATTTATGCAGCTGCCTAGTGGGGCTAGTTCAAAAAAAACTTTCTGGAAAGCAGGCAGAAGAACTGCTTAGCTTTGACACTTTGCCTAAGCTTTTGTTCAAAGAGTAAAAGCTGAGAGAAAATGGATGTGTCAGTAAGTCCCACAGTATGCACATATATATATGCATGAGTGTCTATGTTGCAATTTGCAGCTTGCAATCAGGAAAGCAATCTAATTAATTTCTGCTAACAACTTTAGCTAACATGGTATCCAAAAACCTCTCCAGCACTTCTGACTAGTCATGTAATGCAGAAGTAGGTCTATGCATTGCTTTAAGTCACTTTAGGTATACCAGTTTAGAAACCATTACAGAAAAGGCAGTACAGTCCCTGCTACAAACTGCTGACACTAGAAAGGTTTATTTCTGCAAAAGTACTGACATAAGACATATTTATACTAGAACAAATGTATCCCCCAGTGCATGCTGAATTGTTTTAACTATACACAAACAAAACCTTAACTTAAATCATTAAATTGGTGATCCTGCTCCTCTACTCTGCTCTTGTGAGACCTCACCTGGAGTATTGTGTGCAGT
>JBCJKH010011353.1:26308-39061 GCA_039877255.1 Loriculus beryllinus | reverse complement strand
ATCTGTGGTTGCATCCCAACAGGATATGGTACCTCACAGGACCAGGTATTATCAGCCCAGGCTAAACATTTAATAGTATGTATGACTACACACTAATGTTTAGGCTAGAAAAAACCATCCCTGTTTCATTTACTAATATAAATATGTTCACAAGAAGTCTACTTCAATAACATTATCTTAGATTCAAAATGTGTGCAATTGAAATCAGCATCTGAGCCTGGAATCCTGCAGAGAGAAATTAAATATTCTAATGACATGCTTTTATAGATAAGAAAAATTCAGCATGGTTCTTAAGTGCTGAATTCATTCCTTCAGATGAAAATTATGATCACATTTGATCATTGGTTATATAAGGAAAATATCAGATTAAATAGGGTCTTCCTTTAAGAAAACCTTCTGAGAAACTTCAGCTATCTATTAAAAAATTTAGGTATTTTAAAGTGATTTCAAATAAATTATATCCATCTCCTGCTTTGAAGCTCTGGTTTTATGTGTAAGTGTATATCTACCTGTCTACCCAATTGTATAGATGCAGATCTGTGTAAATTTACTCTAGCAACTCAGACATCTTAGTCTTCTGTATATTGTAATGGCAATCAAATGCATGTATTCAAATTTGATGAATGTAGTAGCAAGTTATTAGCATTGTGGAGCTATGTATAATGAAATGTTTCACCTGCTAAGCCTGCCTAAGACTAAAAGGACTTAGTTGAATTGGTCTCCTCCTAAAAGCAGCATTAAGTTGGATGCTAAGAGTTGTAAAATGCCTTAACAAGAAGCAGCTCATCTAAAGCAATAATACAAGCATCTTGGTAAGTAAATAATCTTATTAGAATGCTTCTTAAAAGGTGATAATTCTGTTGCACAGTGATTACCTGAAGCAAATGGTCAGTGAGTACTGTTTTGTGTATCTTCTGTGTTTCTGCAGGATTCCCAACTATGTAACATACATCATTACAAAACAACTATACTAGGTTGGCTGTGATCTTGATACAGTTTATTTTAAATCACCACAGATTTCATGCAGTACTTAGGTATGACTGAGACTTGCATAATTTGTTTTTCACAAGTTCTTCCTAATGAAGGCTAGGGGTTTTTTTAACCTCAAATTGGAATACTATAGGATCAAATTTTCAGCCAGCCTTACTCTTTCTGCCTTGATCCTGCATGGCTATTTACAACCAGACATTTCACTGGGTAGCTTGAAAAACTTAAATTTTACTGAAAGGTCATACTAGTTTTATTGTATTTTCCAGAACCTCTATGACAGGTATGTGCTGTGAGAGCTTGGAAGCAGTATCTCTAAAATTTGCAAAGACATCTTTATCAGGGTATATTGTAAACCACTGTCTATACCTTTTGGTAGTTTATCACTTTCTTTTTTGAGTCTTAAGATCAGATGTCTTAAGAAATTTTTCTGTGGCGGTTAGACAAAGATGATGGCTTCTGATGAAAGACAGCATTCTGTAGACTGTATAGTGATCTAAAAGCTTTTGGCTCATGTGCTCATCAGTTATCAGCGATTTCCACATTGGTATCAAGAAACAGGCACTTAGACTGAAAAAGCTGAGGAATCTGAAATGAAGCTGAATGCAAATTCTCTGGGTTCTGCTCAGAAAAGATACTCATTGTAATAGTAATACATTATAGCTCTCTTACAAAAATTATGATTTCATTAACCAGAGTTTTATCATAATTGTTTAATTAACAGTTTAATTATCAGAAAATATCTACTAGAAAGCAACCCCTCAGAACTGGAAGAATAAAAAAATCAGTTGCTATTTCCAGTGAAGCTATATGGCAACACTTCCAAATAATTAAATGAATCAATATTTCTTTCAAAACTGTAGTGTTTATGCCAAGAACCAAAATGTAAATTTTTTTAATCATTTCCATTGTCCAAAGTCAGCAAAAAGTAAAAAGTAAATGCTTAAGTGAAAAGATGTAACCAAAGCTGATTTTTAATCTTTGTATTGTACTTAAACTATTCTTCTAAATATTTACTACATTTGCATTTGATACTGCTTGTTGGATCATTATCCTGCAAGAAGGAGAGTTTTATACTGGGTTGCAAGGAAGTCATAAATACAGACGACTTGCACTGCATGAAGATTCACCCCTTGTAAATATAAACATATTGTATTTATATATAAATGAACCTTTATGACATTTATGGTATTAATAATCCAAAGCATATAGTTGGAAAATCCTAGTCCTTTTCATTACAATAGGCGCTTTGGATACAGCCCGAGAAGAGGAACGAATAAATACTTTAGTGAAAAAAAAATTACTATTTCAGTTTCATCAGGGCAAACAGTAGATTTGTTTCACTCAGATTTTCTCCATTCAAAATATGTTCCACCACTTAATTCAAGTGTTTGTAGACTTAAATTACCCTGTCCCTAAGAGGGAAATTAATCTTCCAGGCAATGAGAAGTGACCCTGAGTAACCCTGGAGAGCCAGGAACTTGACACTAACCAGTTGAGACTAGAAGTAATCTCATGCTTTGCAGAAGGTCTAAGAGAACAGTCTGCAAGGTTAATGTGCTAGTACTTCAAGACAGTGTCCTAGGGAAAATAGAAAGTAGATAATTAACTCACATAGAGCCACAGGCTATTTTTTCTTTCTACTGTCATTATGATGATAGAGATAGACTAAACAGACTTTCTCTTTTGAGAATCTGTGCTCTGATGAATTATAAGGGCTCAGATCAAAACAGTGCTTGCCTGTGCACTTAATGCACTTAAAACAGCAGTAGAGCAGAGGCACGTTCTAAAGCTCTTCCCTGAAGAGTTTGTGTCTCCTCATAGCAGAAATGGTAACTTTGCTTAATGTGCTGTTTTCATGGCATCCATGGGACAATACACAACAAATTTACAATTTCTATTATTATCAGTGCCAATGATATCCGCAGTAACTTCTGTTATTGTGGTTGCGTGCTGAGGAGAATCTGTTGTTTTAAATTGGAACAAAATCTCACTTAAAAGAATAAAAGGTTAAGCTCCTTGGACTACAGTTTTTCTTTAAGCAATGTCTAGAACAAAGAGAAATAACATAGTAAGATGCTTTAATTCTACTAACAGGGACACTAGAATTAAAAAAGCAAAACAAAACTAAAACAAATAACAAAACAAGCCATCAGCTCTCATTTTATTCCCCTTCTTAAATATTGTTTCTGCTACCTCTATCAGCTGTGGAGGTTTTTTTTAAAAAAAAAAACAAAACAAAAATCAGCAAAAAAAAAGAAATCTTGAGATTCATTTTATTCACTGGGTGTGTGATGCTGCCAAAGGAGATTCTGAGTGGTCTAGAAATTAAAAGCTATCGATATTCTGGTGACATAAGGACCATTAGGTCCATTTACTGATAAATGTAATGACTTTTGAGTTAGTAATTGACCACCTTGTCTCGGATTTAAAAAAAAAAATCAGTCTTATTTCAGTCCTATGAAGGCAGAAGTGATGACAATGAGTACACTAAACAAGTTATGTAGTGATAGGAGCATGAGTGTGTAGGACTGATAGGACTATTAAGTGTCATAGATCTTTCTGTCATAGCTCTCATTTATGTCTAAAGTCTGTGTTTCAAAGAAGGCCTCCTCAGCCATTCAAACCACAGTGATCCCATTGTTCCTATTTAGCTGCCTTAAATGATTTTGTGAATTTCCACTTGAAAACTGTCTAAATGAATCAAGGGCAAGATAGCACCAGATACGACCTAGGCACACTCAGCTGTTTGGAGACTTTGTCGTGTCTCCTCCCGGCAAGTGCTTGGAGAGATGAGCTGGTTGCTTCCAGCTTCTCTTACTGTTACAACAAACAGTTGTTTCCACTGACACATGGGTGAAGTCACTTTTGGTTATAGCAGAAGATGTTTCCATCCTTCTTGTCTTTTGGTGGCAGTGTTAAGAACAAGCCTGGCATTTCAGAGTTCTGCAAGATTTCTGTCTCTCTTTCTGACTTCTCTTTCCATGGCCTAACTCATCTGTCCTGTGGAAGAAAAAAATCATTTTAGATTACACAGTTGGTGAGAGTATTTGTTTTCTGTTGGTTATGTTGTCTTGAATTAGCTCTTCACACCCTCATGTCACAGGTCCTAGAACAGTTTTTCAAATATTTTTCTTCAAATGTTGCAAGCATTGAATCTTGACTGTTTGGTCTCCAAGACTACACTGATTAACTGCAAACCACTTCTTCCCTACACTGCCAGACATATTTAGTAATTTTGTAATAGTAATTATATATTTTATGCGCAGCCTGACCCTCACATACATTTTTCACGTCATTGCAGACATGTATTTTAAGTATGAACTGACCCTTCCACACTGACAGTTCTTATCAAGGTTATTTTCACAACTAGCTATATTTTCATTCCTTATAAGCAAATAGCATATCAATAATTATTTCCAGAAAGCTCTAGCACAAATAATATAAAATGAATATAGGTCACGTTCTGCTATTACTCCGTATGCAAAGCTGCTTCATTGATTCGTGAGAGATTTATTAAGGCATAATCCGTTTTATAAAATATTTCCTACCCAAAAATACATGGTAGAGGTGTGGGTCACATATTCTGAAGCTTTAATAAAATGTAAATTCGTCCAAGACAAGAAAAAGAGTAAAAAGTAAACAATTCAGTATATATGATTCACTCAGAGTGTGTATATATATCATGTAGAGTTAATTTCCACCTTTTGAGACCACTTTTCAGAAAGAATCAGTCTTCTGCAGATGACAGTTTCATTTGTATCTTTGTATCCTTGCATTTCTAAGAACAGGATTCTTTGCCATGGTGGAAAAATGTGTAATGAAGCCATCTGTTTAATCAATAATCAAAATATCCAGTTTTAATGCTCATTCTGTAGAATACATTTTGTTTGCTTCTATTTTTACATTGAATAATTATGAAAAATAATAAGGGCAATAGGTTTATTCACAAAAAGAAGCAAATAATCTTTCTTCTGTCACATCTCTCCACAATTGTTATTGGTCACATCTTCTACCAATCAATATGGAATGGCATTACTTGGATTTCCCTTATTTTTGTTCAGTGTCCTAACCAAATAATATGTAGAAATCAATGGAAAAAATAGTATTCTGGTTTATTATTCTTTATTTTAGTCTGAGGGAACTGTTGATAAAGTTCCTGCCCCTCTTTGTTTGACAAAGCTTTTTTGAAGTCAAGACATTAAGATTAAAATCACAAAAGAAGATAAATGGGTGCCTTTTTCATGTTAAGAACCTGTGATACGTGTTTATTATTTAATTTTGAGAAAAAAAATTACTTTTTGTTTGCTATAGAATTATTTCATATGCAAAAAAATGTAATCACTTTGTCCCCATGTCTTGCTTTTTTTAAAATACATAAATAAATAAATGTACACTTGTATTTGTCATTCTCCATGGTGGTAGTTTTTTTGTAAATTGGCCTATCCACAGAATTAACATGTACTTCTGAATGGTACTACTGATGAAGAGAGCTTCAGCCAAAAAAATGCAGATTTCCAATTGTCCATAACGTAAATGAAGATAAAATGTCTGAAGAGACCACAAATACACAGCATAGAGCAAGACACTAGTTTCTAGCTGTTTCTTTGTGTTGCCTTGTTTGTGGGGCCATAATTACACACTGATTACAGCTAGAAAAAAAAGTCTCTTGTTATTCTCCATCCTGAATAGTAATTACTGTGTTACTGTGTTTCACTCCCATCCCTTTCTTTTGCTCTTTCTGCATGTTATCAGATCTATTTTATGTTTTAACATTACTTTTGGGAAACATAATTTACAAAATATTGTTTACATTGTTTATAATGATGGTAATCTTGTGAATTATGTATCAGATATTATATAGTACTAATTAAGTTAGTGTAACCAACTGCATGTACTCATGGGACTGGAGAATGTTAAAATAAAAGACTGACCACAGCTTCCCTGAGCTACATGATCTAAGTCGAGTTAGAATTTCTACCCCTTCAGTGCTCTTTTTTTGATTATACTAAAATCAAGGATGTCAGAATCGGTCTACTGTGAGGAAGTAATCAGTCTACTGTAATAGAAAATAGTGCAATTTGTCTTAAAAAGAATAAAATTCTTGTACTTACCCTTCTGGCTTTCTCACATTACACCATATTTTGAGATAAAATTGGAGGGGTTGTAAATCACCCTTTCTCGATTTCCATTGAAACTAGTCTGATCTAGGCAAGCAGAAGAAGTTAGTGCCAAGAGCTCCAGTGTTCTCAGTCATGAAACAGATCACTTGCAGATCATTAGGCTGGCTTAAAAATGATCTTATCAAAGTACATCTTGGTTTCTCATTCTGTTTCTTAAAACTCTGATATCCACTGAGTTCACAGTGAGTGAGCCCTCCACTGATTGCAATGTTTGAAACATATTTTAAAAGGGACAGAGGTTCTCACTACCACTTTCCATCAGTAAAGTTATTTTTTTCCTCCCAGTGTCACAGAACTTCAGCCTCTTAAAAATGAGTGAAAAAGTCTTATTTATTTTTAACTATAAGTAATATAATAGTTGCAATAAAAAGCATCCAATCCAATGGCAACACTAAAGATACTAGACTGCTATCTTTTAACATGTCCTTAAAGATATCTTGCATGATAGTAATATTTTTCATGCAAATCCACCTGGTTTTAATGTTTGCCTTGGCTCTTCTTACTCATTTAAGGACAGAGAGAGAAATCAACAGAAGGCCCCATTGTCATAACTCTTGTTATCCAAACCTGTCTTTTGGGTCTGGAGACAAGGCAAGAGTGGGGTAATTCTTCAACTGGGATGACCCCAGAGCTGCCTCCTGAACAGGCTCAATCTAGGCTGTTGTGGATTCCCACAAGCTCACCTGTGTGATCACATACACCGGAACACATGAATATGTACATAAGCACTTGAGATTGTTCAGTAGCTTTGGATGAGATGCCACTGCATCAAAATGTTATCATGGGATATTTCAGTTTGGAAGGGAACTCAGATCTCTAGTGCAACCTGTGCTCAAAACAGGGTCAATTTGAGGTTGCATCTGGATGTATCCATCCAGGTTCTGAAAAACTCCAGGGATGGAGAGAGAGAGCATATCTTCTCTGACCAGCCTGTTCTGCTGCCTGAGCATTGGAAAAAAAGCTTTCATCACTTCAAAACCTCTTGTTTCAATTTATGTCAATTATGTCCTGTCCTTACATCATACACCATTATAAAGAGCCTGGCTCATCTTCCTGTAGGCAGTGGAGTTTGCCATTTGGGGGACTTGACCCCAAAGCCATTTCTTCTCAAGACTGAATAAACACATTTCTCCCAACTTTTCAGCACAGGGCATGCTCCATCCCTGGCTGTGTTCAAGACCAGGTTGGAGAGTGCCTTGGGTGACATGGTCTAATGTGAGGCATCCCTGCCCATAGCAGGGGGGTTGGAACTTGATGATCTTAAGGTCCTTTCCTACCCTAACCATTCTATGATTCTATGACTCTTTAATATGTTCCAGCCCTCTGAATGTCTTGGTGGCCTTTAACTGGACTTACTGCAGTTTATTGATATATTTTGTATACAGAGAGGCTCAAAACATTTACACATCTAATGTACTGGTAAAACACCTAAATGATTTTAAGGCTTTTCCCATTAGTCTGCATGCTAAAGGATATCTATAACAAGATATAAGAGTAAAGGAAAATGAAACAGCCTTGGTGAAACAAGATCAAACTGCACTTCATAAAATGGAATATGAACTGCACAAGACTGTGGCATTCAGCAGAGGGGTTTGATTTCTCCAAAACTGTATCTATAATGGGAGCATTTCAATTTCATTCAAGAACAGGTGAAAAATTACTTTTGACCAACCTTAGGTTACTATAATAGGCTTATGATAATATAATGAATATCCCAGGTGGTCTTTTCTTTCAATGCAAGAATCAGAATACCTAAAAATTACTGTCCTTTTCATTTGATTTCAGAGTGCATGAGAACAACCAAGCAAGTCCCCACTGTTTCAGTGCTACAGTGATATATGCAAACTATTAAAGATTTGCTTTTTGAGGGGATACATATTGCCAGTAGAAGTCACTGATGAAAACTTCAGGCTCAGAATACCGTTACAAGATTGTACAGGGAATTGCAAGTCTGAAGCCTCATCGTGCTCATAACAATTTATGCCAGGGGCTTTGCTGATATAGATATGTAAAATATGACAATGTGGGTACCTCCTGTCAAGAGAACTCTGTACTTTAACAGTACTTTGCGTATTTATGGTATTATTCTTACTAGTGAACTAGCATCTAAAGGAGAGATTTGATTCCTGAGAAAATGCTTAATCACTCAGACTTTTAAGGAAAAGAGGAGTATCAAACGTCTATATTTTGGGCTAACCTCAGTTTAAATTTGATGCACTCAGATGTATTTGCTGGATTCATCCCCTACAAGGAATTAAATTTGTTTGTACCCTGAATTAGATGGCCCTTGGCAGAGAGGAAAGACCCTCAAATCCTTATGACAGCTCTATTCTAAGGTGTGTGAAATAATAGAACTTCAGATATTGTAGTAAAGTCTTGAGATTTAAAGGTGTTTATGCAGTTAAGGATATTTTGACTGCTTTTTAAGATTAGATGCATATGTTTTACTGTAGGGACCTTTACCCTTTATTAGGTGTTGTTTGTTGCTTAGTCACGAGCATCTTGTTCAGCACTATCTAATTTAGCACATCTCAGCCAAGATAATTCTCAAATTTGTAGAAAAATCTCTGACAGCATATCTTCTACCTGCCAACTCCAACATATCATCTCCAAACAAGTCTCTTCCATCTCTCCCCTCCCCTCTTTGCAGGCAATTGTCCTGATTCATGCAGAGGAAACTGGCAGAACAAATTGATTCTCTGCATTTGAAAAAGACTGTCAATGAGGAAACTTTTCATGAAGACTGTGGTTGTCATAGTTTTGCCCTGATGAGGATGGGATATGTACAGCTCCAAGAGTGCTGCCAATGGAGCATGTGCAGCAAGCCTGCTAAAGGCGCAAACCCCCTTAATGTCCCTCATTTACCAGTGAAGCCAATCAGTTCTAATTAGTTTGTGATAAAGGAACTAGCTATGTTCAGGGCTGAGGGAAGAGTGCTGTTTTTGGGTAAGCTATCTTCCTTCTTCAGATTAAAATCCACTTCCAGAAGCCAATTGTCCATGTCCTATTCATGGCATCAAGCATTCCATTAGCTAGCTGCTTAGTTCTAATTTGTGGTGCTCCAATTCTTATCAGGTCCTGAAGAAACACCTTTAATTAGAGTAGTGGACAAATTACAGATTTTCACCTTGAAAATCTTGTTTCAGCTGTTGTCTACACAGCTTGTAGAACAAAATAGTATTTCTCCAGGAAATTACATGGGTTTACTTGGGTTATGCATCATAAAATTATAGCCTTCACCAATTCAAAGCTCTCGAACCCATGTTTTCTATTCTGACCATCAAAAGTTGCTTTTTTGTCTTACAGGAAAGTGAAAAATTGAAACAATTTTAATTTTCTATGTCACAGTAGCATTTTTTCCTACTGGTTACACTAAGTGAAATCAGCTATTTCTTTTCCTTATCATGCCCTACTTCTTGCAGTGTTATGGGATCATTAAAATGGGACACAGCAGGAAGAGACAATGGATAAGGCAAATGGAAAAGTTAACATAATTTTTTTTCAGCTTTTAATATTGTAAAAAGTTACTATTCGAACTTTTATGTGCTTAAATAGGTAGTTGTTACTTTGCCTTGAAAAGCATTCTTCCTTTCCCTTCCTTTTTGGTTACAGTTGAAATAGTCCTCCCACTGCTCCTTCCTGAAAAACCCCACTGTTTCCACAGATGTACTCTCTCATGAGTTCTATCTTGTCCAGCTCCAAAAATTTCCTCTTGAAAGTTTGATGCTGTGAGTGCAGACCCAGTAGTAACTCATACTGAAATTATTTAAAGATTTATTATTAAATTTATTTTTATTTACATTGTTTATCATTGCATTTGTCTTGAAATCTTTTTGCATAATCTTCTCCTTAGCAGTAACGTGCAACGCATGTGAATTAATCCAAACTTGACATATATTCTCATAGCTATGGTCAGTCCTTGCAATAACTGTAAGAAAACATAACAACTGAATTTTTGTTCTGCTGGATGTGAGTCTTTATCCCCATAGCAGCTGCCTAAACAGTAGATAGTATGTGAGATACTGTTTTGTAGTAGCAATAGGCTACATCTGAGGACTGCAAAGTTTTTATGCAAACCTGCAGGAAATGTGATTAAAGAGCACTGGAATGATGACAAAGCAAAGGACAATAATACAGGCTGCTGAGAATAATCAGGAGGGGTGGGGTGAGTGGGCTGGTGACTGAAGGAATGTTAGGTCTTGCAAGTGAGCAGCACAAGGAGTGAGTGAAGTACATGGGAACAGGAGCTAACTAGTGAAGGAGAAACTATTCTCCAGTGGAAATGCACCATAGTGTTTATCCAAGGCTTGACAAAAGGATATTTGTTCACTGTATTCTGTTTAAATTCAAGATTAGCAGAAGATTCATCTTTTTTCTTAGTTGGGATTTGTCTTACAAAATGCTAGTTCTCTATGAGTTACCTTATGTAGTCTAAGTTAGTCGAACAAGAAAGGCAGTTCAGGAGGGCACTTTGACCCATTTTCTTAAATGCTTATTTCCTGAGTGGGCAAGTGTTCTCTTTGGTTACACAATTAACTATTAGATGATTAAAGCTGCATGAGATTCATCCTGACTAAGCATCTAATTGCAAAGAAATACCACAAATTGATGAAAGCTCCCTCTCAGGAGCAACCAAAATTATTCAATACTTGATGTAAAATCATTACATCAAAACATTTAGTCTGGGTGGGACTTCACACTACATTTCAAATCTGTATTTAAATTCTCTGCATAAATGCGTTTTCAAATATTTATTGCAGAAATATCCCTGATGGAATGTCACTGCCCCTTAGACTTCAAGCCAAGGCAGAATAGGCATCCATCACACATGGTCCTCATTTGATGCAGAAGAAGATAATTCAGCCCAGCTCTCAGACAAGGGGCTTCTACATAAAGCTCCTTCCAGCTGAAGAGGTCTTAAATGTCTACAAAAGGATTAACAACAATCATCTGTAGGTGATGAAAAGGGCATAGTAACATGTCAACCTGTCTTTTCTTTCATAAATAACTGAATAACTCTCCAAAGCCTAAATTAATCTGCTTTTGCAAAGCTTCTCATCAGACTAAAGGAAAACGCTTAAACATCTGCTCAGTAGTCATTATTATGACTAGTTCAGATGCTGCAAAATTTTTTGTGAAGTCTTGCTGTAACTTAACTCTTCTGTCTCCAAATAGACTCATACTAGTGGCCACAAAAGCTTAAGAAATTAGTGTGCTTAAATACTTCTGTGTCTGTTTATACTTCCAGCAAATGCTTTCCAATTGTAAGAAAGGCATTTCTTAAGCAGGGTCTCCATCAAGTTGGTAACTAAAAACAATACTCTGGAGGATAGAAGTCTATAGTCTGAAGCTTAAACTTAAAATATTTCATGGCCAATAAATAGAGGAAACAATTTTTATACATACTGTTGCTATGCGCTGGAGGTCCTCTGAGATTAAATGTTAACAGACGATGAATAAATCCAGATATTTGCATTGAATCTTTTCTTTTGCTGATAGCTATTGCTACAGGCTTTGGAGTTATACACTGAAGACTGCATTAGAAGTGTTTGCAGCCTGTGGGGTTTTAGAGTGATATCAGTTATTTCCACCTGTGTGCCTGGACTACTACAGTAGCAATTTCTTCTCACTGTTAGATATTCCCATGGGTAATCTGTGTTAGAAAATGTAGGTTTCAAGATCTGGAAGGATACCTTTTTAAAAAAATTATTTTAAACTTGAGAAATTTAGCAAAACACCTGTATACTGACACAATTCTGAGAGATAAAGAAACGTGGAAGTTCCTCAAAATTTTGGGTCCTTGCTAAGAAGTGTGTTTCTCTCTAAAGAAGTGTGCTAAGATACTGGGCTGCAAGACTGAATTGCTTAGCATGTCTTGGATCCCAGTTATGAAATTAACAGGATCACAGCTGTGGCAAATTTTAATAGGCCGCAGAAATTGAAGTAGGATGGAGACCGACAAATGCTTCCATGTTATTGCATTCTTTTATCTGCTGTCACTAATAAAACATTTATATTTATGGTTACAGAAATTCAAGGTAGAGGCAAAAAGGTTTGATCTTAGAGTTGAAATTTTCTCCTTTACCATCATGTTATTGTGTTCAGAAATCTCAAATAAAACTTTTGACGTGATTGAATTATGGCAAAACCACCTCTTTTTATAAAATAACTAAATCATTTTTTAACTTCACCATTTTGATTTGGTCAAAAATCAGTAAAATAAAACTTTTCATTCACAAATCAAACTGACAACTTTTGAGGCTGAAATTCTTTATTTTTGTGGAATTTAGAGAATGGTAACTAATGGTAAAACTCATGTATTTATATTTAAAACTGAATTTTGTTACTATATGCTGATATATGTGAAATAAAGTTTTACATCTGACAAATATATAACTTGAACTTACTTTTGCATTAGATTTTTATTTTTATAAGTAGAATAGATATGATTTGGTTTAAATAGAGGGTTTAAAAAGTACAATACCATAGTAATCATAGAATCATAGAATCATAGAATAGTTAGGGTTGGAAAGGACCTTAAGGTCATCAAGTTCCAACCCCCCTGCTATGGGCAGGGACACCT
>JBCJKH010011351.1:5265-15448 GCA_039877255.1 Loriculus beryllinus | reverse complement strand
GTTGCATTCTTTTGATTCTCCTCCCCATCCCTCCGGGAGCAGGGGGAGGGCAAGAAAGGGGAGTTGAGTGAGTGAACAAGCTGCGTGGCTGGGTTTAAACCACAACAGTTCTTTTTTGGCGCCCGAACAGGGACACGAAGGGTTGAGATAATGACAGATCTGATTGAATGAATAGTCACTTGTCACAATGCTGATATATTGGTTTTTAATGTTCTTTCTCTTGACCTCACAGTTCTGGAATGTTGTATCTTACTTAGAGCTGGTATTTGCTGTGTTAGTGTTTATCAAGTGTGGTGCTTGGGCTAAGGTTCTTGTTTCATTGTACTTTATGGCAATGACTTGTAATATGGGGAGGCTCCAGCAACAGGGTAGGATGGACGTGGCCGTGGACTTATTTACATAGATTGAACTAAAGTAAACATTATTTTCCTTACCTGTGACTCACATTTCACCCTAACCTTATTTTACACTTCAAAATGTGCAGTCACTTGGTGGCAAGTGTTAAGACAGTCCATAAAAGTTACTCTACATTTCTGTGCCAATATTACTAAAACCCCACGGGCTTTGTCTAATGAGCACTTACACCAGGGCAGATAAACAGATATCAAAATGTCTAGCATCTGTTCACACACATCTATGGAAAAATGTTCTGAGCAAATAGGAGAGATTCTCAAAGTATCAGCTGTCAGATCTAGATTAAAGGAATTGTCTAGGATTACTGGCATACAGAAAGCACCTGTTCATTCAAAGGGAGAACTTCAGAGCCACTTTGCTTGGGAAAAAAGCAGGCAGAACTTTGCTGTCATAAAATATACTGAGCATTCCAATGCCTCCTGAAGTACATTGGAAACAGCTGAAAGTTCTGCTTGCATACCAGATTCTGTATTTAAAAGGAAGACATCTTAGACTTGTAATGCTATTTTCTATCATGTTATTCACTAGTCTGTGATGCTATATTTAGATATATGCAGTTAGTGAGTGGGTTTTGCACTAGACTTCTCTAATGGGTATCTGTAGTAAAGTGAAGGCAAACCAGAACTACTCTAATTATCAGCAATATCCTGTCTTACTTGTACAATAAACAACATTTACCTAAATCAAGCAACATCACCACAACACTTACTACAACCTTGCTCATATTGTATGATTTCAACTGACTGAATCTAGTCTCCTAAAATATCCTTAAATTCAGGGAAGCTCCACAGTAGCATTAACACACTCAAGAAAAAGAGAACCATGTCAGTACTTTATACAGCATCATGAAAGAGGTGAGATTTGGCAACACAGAGCACTTGCAGGAATTAGTCCTCATATGTAAAATATACTCTGCGAAACTCCAGTTGTGAACACTACCCTTTATGAAAATTGTAGTGGAAGAGGTGGAGAGCAAAACACAAGCTATGAAGAAAATTTAAAATAGCACCTTTGAGGAAAGCAAGGAAGAAACAGCTTTGAGAAGACATTTGCTAGGAATGGGTGCCTTAGTGTAGGGTGTTGAGCTGGGTACCTCCCAGGCCCATGCTGCTACAATTGAAACATTCCTAATTTCAGTTTGCATAATGGCAAACAAGAACATTCTAAGTGATTACCTCTCACCTCTGTAGCATACAAAAGAATATGGTAACTTTCAGGTAAACGTGTCCTAGACTATTCAGTATTTTCTTGAAAAATACCAGCAGCAAGGGAGGGTTTCTGAACTGTCTGGCTCAAACTGCTCTGGACTGGGAGTTGCCTACTTCTCCCTACTGGCTACTGCAGGAATCTGTTTTACCCACTTACATGTCAAGAGGAAAATAATTCCTTCAGAACAGGTAAATCCTGAGTCCACAGCACTAAACCTGTGTCCTAAACAGAAAGTCACAGTGTCGCTCCTCTGTTTGGCTTGAACTTTCACCACAGTCTCTACTTCGGTCACACTCTGAGTAAGAAAATTTCTGGAAGAAGAAAAGGTGCTTCTCGACACCATTTCAGCCTTTTCCTAACCACCATCTGGTAAGGTTGCTGTGCCTGCCATTTTGCTCCCTCACAGCTGCCAGACAACCCAGATGAATTATGTGGATAGGTAATGAAAAGGTTTTATATTACAGTGAAAAGTTCTTTTATATTCCAAGTGCTCTAAAAACATGTTTTGGAAACTACGTACATTTTTAAAACAACTCCATTTGCCTTTCCTTTATGGCTCCATTTGCCTTTCCTCTAAGGCTCTATGTGTTCAATGACAGCTTTTGAAATAAGAGCCTGCTGAACTCAGTGGCTGAGCTCCAGCAACAAATTAACACTACTTTTTGAGACCTGAAACAGAAAACAAACACAAAACCCCACACGCATGAAAACCAAAAACCAAGGCAAGCTTATCACTGTTTCTATGTCAAAAGCCCAAGCCTAGACTCACTTTCTGAATCATAGAATAGTTAGAGTTGGAAAGGACCTTAAGATCATCCAGTTCCAACCCCCCTGGCATGGGCAGGGATACCTCACACTAAACCATGTCACCCAAGGCTCTGTCCAACCTGGACTTGAACACCGCCAGGAATTCACATAAAAACCCTTAATTGTTTTTGCATGTTAAAGAATATGCCATTTGATACCTTTTTTAAATTACATTGTCAAGATTTCTATATGTCACCAATTTGTGGGTTTGTGTTTTTTAGTATAACTGTAGGACACTCACTGTGTTCCTGAGAGCAGTAGACAAGCAGATGATATGGAATATTTCCAGGGAAATGTTTACAAATGCAAAGATATGGAAGAACATACAATTATCTTACTTTTAGCAATTATTCCTATTTTTCTTTCTTTGGATTTAATTCTTAGGTCTTGGATTTAACTTTTCAATTCTTCTCTTTAAATAACTTCACCGAGCAGATGCATCAGATGCCCAACATGTAGCAGATGTATAACTTTACTCACCTGGAAGTCATATACTTGCCTTCATTATCAGCAGCAAAAAACTCAGGACCTTTCAGTTGTCCTGTGAAGATTTTTTGTCCACTCTGAAGCTTTTTATTCACTTGCAATGATCCAACTAAGACAGGAGGTGGCTTTTCAAAACTGCAACAAGTGAATTATAAATACAATGTAAGAAACAAGACAACAGTGGACTATAAAATCATTTTAAGGAAAGGTAATAGGACTTTATAACAGAGATACTAGTAACAAGGTGTTCCCATTTTTAAAAAGAATTTGTTAAAACTAGTAGTATTTGTTAATATTGTTACTTTGAACTAAATTAACAATTCTGTGGAGCCTGCAGACCCAGGCTAAAAAGAAAACAGACTTTTTAGGAGATTTTATTTTTCTTGAAATCAACACAAAGTTGCCATCACCCTAGACTAGTTTGAGCTCTACAAATGATCTACATTTATGCACAAATACTGCATTGGTGAGTGTTGTTTTGCTGGAAATCCACTTGTTTTAAAACATTGTTTCAATTTTCCAGGCTTATGAGATAAACAATTTCTCCTGCACATGAACTTAAAAGCCACGCTTTATACATCCCTGTAGGGTGAAAAGCATTGGAGAAGTTTTGAAAGCACAAGTACTTCCCAACAAACACAAGCACTGAAATTTAAAATTAAGCAGGGCAACCAACATGAATGGTTCTGGATCAATGGGAGATGGTAAAAAGTAAATGCTAGCAAAAACTGCAAGGACTGCAGCTAGAAACCCCCATGCTGGGAACCTGCAAGAAAAAGAACACAGTTATTACGAGCACACAGGAGGAGGGGAGTAAGAAGACTCAATTTTATTATTATTTATTTTTTTCAGAAGTTAAACAATTCAATGCTAAAACTCAAGACTGAAGAAGACAAGCCAGACTGCAACAACCTGGTGAGCCCTGCCATGGAGAAGAGTGCCCGGCTGCGCAGCCGGGAGCGCTGCTGTCCTGCTCCGCTCCTCTGGTCTCCGGAAGGGTGATCCAGCTCCTAAACCAGTCAAAAGCCACAGGATTAAATCTTTTGCCAAGTTGTATTTTTAATACTACATAACTGCTGAAGGCAGAGGCACAAGCCCAGTTATTTTGTCGATTCCAGTACTTTTAAGACCTCTTACCAACGTTTTTTACCCTGGCTGGTATTTGGCATTGGAGCATCTGCTATTAACAGGTTTATCAAGTGCATATGAAGCTATGAGGTCTCACATGAATCAACTCTCAAGGAACTGGTCAGTCCATGATCATCCCCTCTGCTGCAGGACTTCAGTGCCCAGGGAAGAGCAACAGAGATAAAAGCAAAGTAGCTCCTTTCTACTTATTAGGATTACACCGTTTTTAAGAAACACAAAATAATGGCCAGAAAACTAAACATACGTGCTCCCGGAGAAAACCACTAAAAACCCCTTATAGATAAAAAGTTGCGAAAGGAGTTTTCCGGGGAGGGAGGACGCGGGTACCACCCCCAGCCCAGCACTCCTCTTCCCCGTATTTCCCTCGTGTTTCTGCAAGTTTTCGTAACAGGATGGAAACATTCGCCGAGGCTTCCCCATTCAGCCCCGGTGGGACAGGTCGCACTGCGAGCCGCGGGTATGCCCCCCCTGCGGCGGAGCAGGCTCCGTGAGGGGAGATGAGGAAAGCTCCGCTCGGGTCCTGCCCGCCGGCTTCCAGAAGCAAAACATAGCGGCCCCGCGGCTCTCCCCGCATGTCCCACCGCTGTCCGCCCGGGGCAGGCGGCTGCTCCGGTCCCGCCGGGGCGAGGAGAGACACCGCTGCCCTCCTCCCTCACACCGAGCGCGGCGCCTACATGGCGGAGTAGCGGCAGCCGGCGGACAACCGCCATCAACCTCAGGGAGGGCGGGAAACGTGAGGTACGCGCGGCTCCTCCTCCGGCGGGGCCGAGCGTGAGGTAAATGTGCGGAAGGAGAGGTTAAGTTCAAAGTTTTGTGTGTAAAGTTCAAAGTATATTTTTTTTCTGTTTGATTTGGGCTTTGTCTCATAGAATTGGTCGGAAGGGACCTACAAAGGTCGTCTAGTCCAAGCCCTCTAGATCTTTATCAGGTTCCTCACAACCGCCTCCAGGATTCGTATCCACCGTCTCTCTGGGAAACTTGCTCCAGTATTTTAACACCCTCATTCTATAGCACTTTTTTTTCCTCACGTCCAGCCTAACTTTACCCTCTTTCAGTTTAAAACCATTACCCCTCATCCTACCGCAACAGGCCCCGTTAAAATGTGTCTCCCCATCTTCCTTACAGGTCCCCTTTAGGTACCGGAAAGCTGGTGGAAGGTCCCTCCCAGAGCCTTGTCCAGGAATTTATGCTTACAGCAAGCTGCATCTCTCCACGTGATTCATTGCTACAAGGAAGGCTCATTCAGCATCAAAGTGATCGTAACACAAGCTTCAGGTAAGGGAAAATAATGATAATGATAAATAATAATAATAATAAATAAATAAATAAATAAATAAATAAATAAATAAATAAATAAATAAAATAATAATAATAATAATAAAAAATCACACCACAACTAAGTATTGCCAACTTCAACTTTAATAATGGAACCATCACTTTTTTTTTTTTACCATTTCAATAATAACTTTAAGGGGAATAAAAATTTCCCTACAAAAATAAAACTAAGCTTGTCAAAATCATAAATAGTTTAAATGTTTGTTTTTAAAGACATACATTTTAATGTTTCCCCTGCATTCTCCCCCACCCCATCACTTAATCATTCTGGTACCATCCATATAATGAAACGAAAACTGTTTGCAACAAAAGCTTTGACTGCTCAATTTGATAATAAAATTAAAGAGAAAAACTGACTAGGCCTGACCACTTCTTTTAAATTAAAGCTGTTGTAACTGCCATTGCATAATAATAATTAAAAAATAATAACCCCCCGCATGGCATCTCACAATCATTAACTGTGGACTAAGACAAAATTAAAGTTTATTTTGGTCCCCCACCCCCACCCCTTCGCCCCAAATCAAGACTCATAGTGCATACAACACTGAGGTTTTTGGCTAAAGTAAATGCAGGTGCTCCTACTTAAAGAAACTGATAGTTTAGTTCAAGTAAAACCAAAATTCACATATTTTTATATTCCACTTTTAAACTCAAACAGTGTTTAGATATGAGCAACAAATGGTTCAATGTTGACAGCAAATATCTAATGATTACACAGTTATGGGCAAATAACATAAATTAAGCAGATGTTAACAGAAGACCCACCAACATGCTGCTGCCTTCACAGAAAAACATTGTAACAAAACATAAAAGCATTCCCTGAACCATTATAAAGTGTCTCACTTGAGGATAATGTTACTAACTCACACATGCACTACAATGTTACATGTGAAATTAAAAAACAAACAAGATATGCCTTATATATACTTCATAGTTAGTCCTACTCTTAATTTATCTTAACACTTTAAAACATTTATGATTGTCTCGTTAAGCTTGAGAATTCTTTTTACCAAAAAACACCTGTGAAGAGTTTAACAAAGTCTTACTAAGGAAAGGAAACAAAGGCACAGTAACATCAAACTAAGGGGAAGAACAGAAGCATCATGGAGTTTCACATAGTATCCATTAGATGTCACCAGAGTTTTAACAATTCCTTGGGAATTTAAAACGAACACCCTAAGGGTGGAGGGAAAAAAGATCCCCCCACCTTCTGCTGCTCTTAAATCATTAGCACCTTCCCCCACCCCCACCCCCATATAACTCATTTCCTCTCTGGCATAATAATGTCTAAAGTATCAGTTACTCAAATCTGCCTCATGCTTCTATTGCACACCCACTTCTTTGGTTTCTTTTGAACGTCTTTTTTAGATAAATAACTCTGAAAGAACAACAATTATATTTACAGTAAAGTAAAAAGATTTCTTGCTACATCTTTCCTACTTTAAAATCAAGTAAATCAGCAGTCTGCAGAATTTGGTAATCACTTTTTCAATTAAGAATTTAAAAACCATAAGGAAAAAAACCCTTCTGAATTACTAAAAGCAAGTTACAGAGCTCAGCCACCAACACAACCAATAAATGCCAATTTTCTTCTAAGCTGGAAACCTGAATGAGAAATTCTACTTTCTTTGCCTGACCGAGCTTTTAACAAAGAAACAGAGGAAGCTATTTTTGTCTTTCAGATACGATAATGCAAAATTATCCAGTCTAAAAATGGATTGCTGAGCCAGAGGAAATATCTGACTTACAGTAAAGACCAAATGCATCTGTAGTTATAGCTTATGTCAAAACACTTGCTAGATAGGTATTTTTCACAGAGTTGAGATATTGACCACTTTTCAAAACTCAAGCAAGCAGCTTTTTAGCTTTGCTGCACTTTTCAAACCCATACTATGAACTTATGGAACCACCTTCTCCAATAATGACTTGTATGTGCAGCTCCATTTCCATTCTTATTTCGCTTTTGCCTCTCATTCCTTCCCATTATTTCTATTATCTTTATTTCTTTTCCAGTGTGGATTTATGCAGTTAAAAAAAAAACGAAACCATAAAAGTATTAACAATATTATAACATCCTAAAACTTTAATCTTGTAGAATTACTATTTTAACTTTCCTCTGTGTAAATACTATTTCCATTTACAACCAGTCCTCCTCTACCAGCTGTTAGCTCTACTCTTTCAACTCTTACCCTCTTTTCAACTTTCTCTTTACCTTCTCCAGAAAGACCATTTTAAAGCCTTCCACAAATTTCACAGAACCAACCACAGGATATGCCATCCATCTATAACAGTTCTCTCACAAATTATACAGTAACTATTTGAGAACAGAAAGGTAGTGCAAATCAATTTCATCTCAAAAGATAGTGCTCCAACTAACTCTCACCCAGTTTAATTCATTTTTATTTTAACCCATCAATTTGCACATCCTTACTTGTAAAGCTACTATTAAAGCAAAGAAGAAACAAAAGAAAAATTGAATCTTATTTCATAGCATCTTAGAAAATTGATTACAGTTTCACAGCTTGCACCAAGATAACTTGGAAAACTCTCTAGGCACACAAAGGGTTGCAAACTGATGTACAAACATGCAGAATCCCTTACTTGTGGGTGCAAGATGCTAAGTGACCTGGCTTACGGAACTAAGTCTATAGCAAAATTCAGGTACCCTGGCATCACAAAACAGTCTTCCCAATAAAGAAAACTACTCTCTGCTGCTCTTTATAGGTTGGGTTTGGCATGCTATATTGACATTTGGTAGCGTGCATTTTTCCTGAGAGTCTTTTGGCCCCCTTTTAACCAGGTTTCCACACCCCACCAAGGGCTTCTTCAAGTTTGTCCCTGTAAGCTGCGTAACGCTTCTTTAAGATTTGCAGTTGTTCATTTTCCTCTTTGTCCAGTATACGCAAGAAGTTTTGCAGTTCAGGAATAGTAAAAGCTTCCCACTGGAAAAAGAGAAAAAGGGGAAAGGATGGGTGAGCTGAACAGAACATATACAAATAATCTATATATACAGTATTTTCAAACAAAATCACAGACACTCGAAACAATTTCAAACTGGACCAGTATCAGGCACCCTTCTTCCAAATCTTAGGGACTGGAAAACATTTTACTGTCTTAAACTGTGTTTTGTTCTGCAAGTAACAGTGGGTCAGTCTAACCACAAAGTAAATCTAACAAGAAAAAACAAAAAATTCTGCTTTTAAAAAAATGGACAGATCAAGAAGGAGCCCACTCATCCATGATGTTAAGCACACAGAAAGAGCATGAGTGTTAACATACCATGACTTCTCCAGTTTCATGCTCACGCAAAACAAAACTAAGCATTTCTGTTTTGGGGCCTGCCACCAAACGCAGGTAGAGGGGATGTTCCCAGTCTGACAGCTTGCATGTATAAACTGCAGAAGAAAATCACAATTTAATTATCATCTTCATTTATGGTGTTTCAAACACTTTGAATGATTAATGCTAGAAAATCTCAGAGATATGCATGCACAGCCACAAAATTTACACATTCTACATACTGTCTACATGTAAGTCTGCATACTGGTTTTGAGGAAATGAGTTTTAGGGAGGAGCTGAGCAGGTGACTGATGGCAACACTACGTTCACACAGGAATGAAATGGCCTAAAGTCAACACAGTTCACCATCCGAATACATGCAGGGGAAAAACGCAAGAAAAAAAACCCCACAACACAGTTGGGTTGATCTAACTAAGCCTTTAAAGCATCAGAGCTGTGGCATGTGATACCTTTTCCACTTAAAAATCTCTTACACAAAATCTAAAAGACAACCCTGCCTGCCTGACATGGTTGGTGTGACTGACAGCCAGAAACATCTGAACTCCCAAAACTGCCCTCAATGTCCATGGAAGAAGGTGGATTCTATATGCAAGAACACAAGGCTGGCAAAATGTGCTTTTCACAAAAAATACCTCTTGGATCTGCTGCTATTTCCAAACACAATATACAAGAAACTAACAGCAGGCAGTGCACTGGGAGAGCCATATGTGCCAACTGACATACACAAACACAATGGACATGTCCACGATGCTCGCCACCTCAAAAGCTGTCTGCTAGTGCAAGGACTTCAGGTATCCCAGACACCAAGGTTTCCCTGATTGTTAAAAACCTGTCCTGGAATTTGGTCTCACAAAGCTGCAGTATATCAGGCCAGCTGAAATTGAGAGCCTGATAACGGGGCATATCAAATAAAATCTAATGGACTGCAAAGCACAGGAGATCCCTGTGGATGGCTTAGTAGGATACCTTGTCCTTTGTGAATTACCCTGAAATATCCCCCGATCATTTACTCTCTTACACTTGCTACCTTTCATAAGGAAAAAGACAAGATCAAGAAAGACTGTCACCCCCCATTCATCCGAGTTCTTCCACCCTGCTTATTTCAAGTATTCCTGTGGCAGCACTCCCTCCCCAAACCCCTTCACTACCAAAACACCACAAGCCTAACTTATACCTTGGTCTTCCTTGTGGCAGCGTTTATAAAGTGCAAACTTCGCAGGGTTGTCAGCCACGAAAAACTTTTTGAGCAAGGCCTCGATAACTTCACGAACAGTGTTGGTGCTGCTGATGTGAAGGGTATTCACACAGCCCTCCGGCAAGAAAAAAGCAGTTTCATTATTGCTGTGAGGACATCTGCCCTGGCTCTGGGAAGACTGCACAGTGATCGGTCTGCATAGTTCCATCTGAACTTTGATGAAGCCAGTGTAAACCCCATTTGCATTCTGCAACAGGAGGAAAGTACTGAACTGTTAAAATTAGTAAT
>JBCJKH010011349.1:0-11342 GCA_039877255.1 Loriculus beryllinus | reverse complement strand
GCAGGGACACCTCACACTAAACCATGGCACCCAAGGCTCTGTCCAACCTGGCCTTGAACACTGCCAGGGATGGAGCAATCACAACTTCCTTTACTAATTTAAAAGATCATTTAAGCCAAACTAAAGTTCAATGTGCTAAATGCGGACTCTTAAAACCAAACCAACACAGACAAAAAACCCCAGTAAAATACTGAATTATTTTAAGAGTCTAAAACTTCTTCTTTTAAACTGCTTTAACATCCTCTGGAGATCAGAGCCATGGGGACCTTCAAGGTATAAAAAAGAGTTTCTGAGCTGATTTAATTTTATAACAAATCACAGCAGTCAAGTTAGGAACTTATTAAAGATTGAAGATAAGTAACACTCAATATGAGGCTGAAGTTCTCTAACACTGAAGTTGGTCTTCATGACTGTTGGAAGAGCAGAAGTGAAGAACTTTTCATCCTACCACTGGGTCTATTTTCATGCATGAGACATATAAGAAATGTTTTCCCAATGAGGACTCACTGGGGGTGTTCTATCAGGAAAAGGAAGAATCCATGTATCCAGACACAGAAAACAGCTTAGCAGGAGGTTTCACTTTCAAACATTTTACAACAGGTCCATATTGCATAGTACAGCAATTATGCAGAGAAATTAACTCTCTCTGCAAAGACTGGGGCTGTTTGAGAATTATTATGTTTTAAATGATGGCATTTGCTGGACCCGTCAGTTCCCCAAAACCTGTGATAAACAAAGACAGCCCTCCCAAGATATTTCTAGGACACGTGGATTTCATCTGTCAGTATCCCACTGACAGACCAGCAACTGCTCACAGAAAAGTGAAACCGAATACTCAGCTCATCTGCTATGTCACATGCTGGGACCTGTAATTCAGTTCATAATAACCTCACATTGAAGACATAGATTTGTTGGACATCATCTTAAAATCGGATTGATCACAAGATATTACAAACACAAACTTGCACTGTGCTGAGACAAGAAAAGCACTTCACAAACCATTATAAAGATTTATCAATATGCTTTTTACATACTAGAAATTACACAGTGAGGCCCACGCATATCATAAAAGCTCACATGCATATTTAACTCCTTCCCACTTACCTGATTCCACAGCTTCTTTCACCATCACAGCGCAGTACGGGTTAATCACCTCCCCTTGGGATGGCAGGTAAGGGCCACTGTCATAGTTGGATAAACCAATGCGCAGAAAGGGCGACATGACAAGTCCTGTGTCAAACAGAAGACAGGCGACAGTTGGGAAGAGTCTAAAAATTCCCTCGGTTTTAACCAGCCTCTTATCTCCGTCGGACAGGAATACGCCAACCGCTAGTTATCCATCCAGCTGGAGACTCTCCGACTTCCTCTACTGTCTAGCAAGATGATGGACTGACCGAATGCAGCCTAATGTGGGTAAGGTAGCGTAACTCAGCTCAACTGTGTAGCTGAACTCATTGCAGGGCTGGAAAGACACACAACAGCAACTCTAGGTACTGGTGGCTTGACACCAGTCATCAGGAACGACAATACACAGAGGCCAAATCAGAACTTTCTCAGCTGGGATAACCTCTGCTATAATTTATGTTGAATCATGAGTTCAAGAACCCAAATGCTATGAGAATAGAAAGGCTTTTGGGAACACAAGGCTGTTGGAAGCCTGCAAGCTGAACATGAAACTGTGAAATAACTGTGTACTATTTATATACAGCAGGAAAATGATCTTGGGCATTCAACTGCCTGGGTGCTGACCTATATTCAGAAGTGAAGCTATAAAGAGAAAATTCAGCTCATATGAACCTCACTGTCTAGAGAGTGGAAAGAAAAAGGACCTTAGGATAATTTTAAGCAGCTGGAAACAGGAATATATAAAATAAAGATGCCAAGAAACACAAAAAGCCTTTGGGTTGGTCTTCTCTTTCAGAGTTATTATAATAACAGAAGTTATTAACTGCTGTAGCTGGTGCCCATCCTTGTGCCATCTGGGTCCAAGGACTGGGATTTACCACCCAACTTCTGTGTCAGCTTCTGAGCTTGTTTTTCCTGGCTCCCCTTCAAGTCAATGGGGAGCAAGAGGCACTTTGAAAGCAGTTGCAGATGTCTGTATCTTGGACCATGAAAGCTAAAAAGTCCTATCCCTAGCTGTTACCCGTCAAATACATTGACAACAATATACTATTAAATTACAGCAGCAAAAAGTTGAATGTCTTGTGGTGCTGGATGCAGCCAGGTCTCTTCATTTTACACATAAAATGCTCTATCCCAAGAGCAGCTTCTCTAACCTCATACAGAAAAAGATTCTTTGCTGGGAAGGGCACTTTCTTACCTGAAAACAGTGGTTTTCTGACCGACAAATTCAGTCTCTGGCAAGACAAGCTTCTCCTTTCATCACAGTGGTGGACAACATGGAAAGGATTTTCTCAGCTGAAAGAATGATGATAACTGCTCTGGCTGGACCGACTTTAAAACTTGGAGTGTCTGTTCAAAGAGACAGGAGGTAGGACCATCAAGGAGAGAGGAAAGCTTGAGAAACCAAGATGTAGCCCTTTGCTTGAGCGTCTTCTCTCTTACCCAGCAGTGTGGAGTGCTGAGTTTCCATCAGCTCCCTGTGCAAAAGTCTGGGGTGGCTGTAAAACTCAGACCAACTTTCTGATACTGCGTGGCCTGTTCTTGTTTTGCTTTTGTCCTGTATATAGAATCATAGAATAGTTAGGATATGGTGAGATCTTTTTCTTCCTGTTGTACAAAATGAACGCAAAGAGCTACAGTTAGCACAGGGACTCAAACACCAACTATTCTGGACTTAACAGCTGGGGCTGGATGCAGGAGATCAGGATAATCCTGTTCTCCTCTGGATGAAGGCAGCATCTCTCTTAGGGCTCTTTCAGAAGCACATTAGACAAGTGCCTGATGAACTTATTCTAGAAAGCCGTTTAGAATCATAAAATCCCAGGTTAGAAGGGACCCCAATCATCATCTGGTCCAACCTTTCTTGGCAAAGCATGGCCTAGACTAGATGTCCCAGCACCCTGTCCAGGTGAATATTAACAGTGTCCACTGTTGGGAAATGCACCACTTCCATGGGGAGATTATTCCAATGTCTGATTGTTGTCATTGGGAAGAACTTTCCTCTTGCGTCCAGTTGGAATCTCGCTGGCAGTAACTTGTGCCATCACGTCTCAACTTTCTGGTGTGACTCCTTGTATTTAGGTACTCAAGCACAGGTAGCTCCTTTAAGAGGTGCATTTGTGGCAGTGTATATTAGTGCAGTGAATGGTTTATGAGTGGTTCATGGCACAAGAAAGCTAAACTTACAGAAGCAGAGACATCTGATCAAGTTAATTAAAAAAACCCTCTTTAACAGGAACAACTATATGTATATATATCCCCCCCTGTTTAATGCAATCGTTTAGACATTTCCTTTGTTTCAATTCATTAGTCTAAAGACAAAAGGAAAAACAAATCAAAGGGTCCCTGGAGCAGAAGGGAAATCCAAGTTGCATGTTCTGTCTGTACAATGTAGCACGTGTGGAAAGCTAAGAAGAGACAAAGACTAAAACCCAACAGTTACATCTGCACTATGCCTATTTGTGTGAATGGAGATGTATTCTCTCTGCTTTTACATATTCCATTATTACTTCTGGTGACTTCTGGGCAAGGGAAGATTATGTATCCTCTTCCAAATGCTCAGTGCCCATACTCCTGGCTTTAAGAACCTATTGTTCCATGGACAGGAGCAGGAGGAAGTGCAGGAGATCTGTAAGCACTCCCTACCAAGGACTTTAAAGCCTCACTTTTAAAAACTCAGAGTACCAACCAGAATTGCTAGTCAACGTGTTGGAGATCTAAGAACACGAGTGTTTTTAAAAGAAAGGTTTTTCGATGAGACTTCAGCACTAATATGTAGTAACACTATTAGCTCAAGTACTGTGTCTTGTGCTGCCTTGTGCCTGACATTCATAGAATCATTGTACCATAGCATCATAGAATGGTTAGGGTTGGAAATCACGCCATTTCAATGAAATCAAGGTAGTTCCAACACAGTTAAAACTGAAAGCATCTTGTGCTGCTAAGTAACTGCTCCAAAAATCACTGATTCATGTGATAAGATGCTTGTTCATATGTGTGGATTTGTCCCCTAAACAGTGCTTTGTGCAATCAAGCACTTCATGGAAGATGTTTCACAGAGAAGCTGTGGAGCTAAAAAGCTGTTTGGACATGGTCTTGAGAAACCAGCTCTATGTGGTCCTGCTTGAGAAGGAGAGTTGGACAAGACGACCTTCAGAAGTCCCCTCCAAGCTCAACTAGCCTGTGATTCTGTGAGGACATGGGTAGGACAGGTCTCACCTAACCTTAGATGTCTACAGCATCCATGTGTTCATGTGCTGCAGTTTCCTGGGCTCCAAAGAGAGGAACAGAGAGAAATCATGAGCTGGACCCATTTTAGACCCTGCATGAGCATGTGATGAACTTGTTTCTCTTTAGAGCAAAGAGGAATGCCTGAGGATGATCTGTTTACTCAGTACTCACTGTACTCAGTACTCACTGTAGAGATCTGATTTTGATCAGATTCCTCAAGCCATTAAACTTCCAAAAATCCCCTGCCCTGTATCAGATCTAAAAGACTTTGTTTTCTACCCATCTGCAAAGCATGTACACTTGGCACACCTAGTGCTGGCACTAGCAAACAGGTCTTGCCTATGGAAAGACTGGATAAAAGCTAGCTAAAATCAGTTTACTGTTATCCCAGCCTCACGTGAGCATTCTGCCCTGGGGTGAATTCCTTCACCCTGCCCAATAAATCAGACAGATAACTGGTTTCCTGTTTCTCTTTTACTGTCTTTCCTGAACTCACCTTGGCTTTGGCCCAAACATCTGTTTTCCAGGTCATACTTCCAGTGTTTGCTACTACAGAACTGCTATTTGGCTTGCATCCACAGCCATAAACAATTAAGGAACAACACAACTCAGCTCCAACAACCTCTAGCTCTAATAGCAGCAGTTTAATTTAACACTAGAAGCAGCTGCACTGGATATGAAGAGTGTCTGCTTATTTTCCCAGCGGAAAGGATACTATAAGTTATCTAAAAACTAAGGATGAAATGCATCTTTTTACAAAGGGCTACATGCAACCTCTCCTGCAGTAAAACACTAATTGGGGTTCAGCCATGCTGCAGCCTGTTTCACTGGCAGAGGGAGTTCTGCCCACTCCAGAGAATGATGCAACATATGGAAATCATTCCCACATGATATCAGGAAGTAATAAACTCCTTAATATCCTTAATCAAATGTGGTTAAGGAGAGTGGAAGGAATGAGGTCCTGCTCCTAAATCAGCGGAAGAACTGTGTTGAGGACAGATGCATTTAGGGGGACTTATGATTTTTGTTCCCCTGAATGAAAATGGATGCATGAATGATGCAGCAAAGATCGCAGTTTACTGAATGAGGGCCAATGGAGGAGAGAGGAAGTAGTTTTGGATTTGAAATGCTGCTTTCCTAATGTCATCAGCCTCTCATTTTGCAGAGGTCAGAGGGAATCCTTCCAGCTCTCTCCCCTTTTTGGGGCAAAACTGTGCATGCAAAATGAATTAATAATCTGAGGATCAGCATTAGTGAGAGGGAAAGAAACAAGGAGTTACAGCTGAAGGGGATGAACTTCCTTTCACCCCCTGAAAGGCATCTCCAAGCCAAAAAGACAGGTCCTGACCCTGCAAAGAGCTGTTTATATAGCTGGTGGTGACTTGCACATGACACATCTCAGGGTCTTCCTGCCGATTTCAAGAGCAACACTGAATGCCAGCAATGATGGTCGGGGTCCCTGTCTCTGCCCTCTGACTCCTCATATCCCAAGACTATATGATAAGAATCAGGGATCTAAATAACTCCTTTGAGTTACTTTCATTTTGAGTGCATGTGTCACCCGTTATTTCAATGGAGATCAAACTGACCTGTTCACAAAGGAACCCCACGGAGTCCCACTCAACACTTCCCATATTTTCCTTTTGCAAGGAGGATTAAAGAAGGAGAAGGAAAAGGCAAGGAATTCGCATGCCATTTATTTTCCCTCTCTCCAAAGTAATGGAATAGGCTCTTTAAAAGCCTCTGGGACATCTTGTGATGCCATGCTTAGAGCAAGCTGCATGTACCTGTAACAGGACCTGGTCTCCTATATATAGCCTATAAGCAAGTCTGTTTGGACTTTGCTGAGTTCATGGGGTTTCTTTCTGTCGCATTTGTTGTGCACAAGCCACGACTTAAACCTCAGGACTATTTTCAGATCTTATATCTGATTTAGCTACAGTAGAGATGATGCAGGTGAACAGATTTACAGCTGTGGAAGAGTTGGTATTCATCTCAATGGGGAAGATGCAGGCAATTGCTACTAGGAATGCCAGTGGTCATTGCATAAATGCATGGATTCAAGGACAGAATCTAAAACACCATTCTAGCACATACATGTATAGCTGGGTCAAAAAAGAGGGAATCTGTGCTTTGCTATCCTTAGGTCTCTGCATAACAATTGCTTTAACCTGACCTAAATGCATGCTATGTACAAAGACATGGTACAGCTTTCCACCTCATCTGACAGTGCACTTCCCAATATCTTCCAGCACATCCTGGTGTCTGTGTATGGTTTGGAATCAGGGAACAGACTTCTCTAAAAGCAACCCTTCCTTTCTTTACTTGACAAGCTAGTTTGCAGCTGAGCGGACTGACCCAGCATAGATGCAGGGACCTGTATTAAGCAGGAATGATGGCACAGGAGATGATATGCAGCAACTGCATTTTGGTTGGGATAAAGAAACTGGGAAATTGTAACCTTGCTTCCAGTGAAGAGATGAAGGATGGACTCCCATGAATATACACAGACAACTGCAGTGCACATATGGGCTATCACCCCAGCTGCTGTCATATCCAGTAAAAGGATATAAGTACTTGTAAGGGTACATGACTCCATCCTAAAGAAGGCATTTCAAATAAGTTAAGTCAATCCCATCCTGGAATTGTTGTTTCCCCACTGGGATTACATCTATCCCAAAGGTGGCCAAGATCAGTCCTACCATGATGTTCCGATGCCCAGTGAAAAGGACAGGGTTTGATCCAGGAGCAGATGCATTTGTGTCTGACAGTTACAATAACATGAAAAGATAGTGAAATACATCCGGGTGTGGATGTACTGCCTGGCTGGAGCCAAAACTATCTGCTCCAGAAGTCCCTCTAGAAACGGAAAGAGGATCCCAATGCCCAGGGCCAGTCCTCAGCACTTGATTTGTTCAAATAGAAGGATCCAAAGTCTTACATCAAAAGGAGAATCACTTTCAGATAAACCTTTTGTTTTCTAGTAGACAACGTGAATTTATACCTCTCTGGAGACGCAAGACTTCTAAAGCTAAAACCCTTGTTATTTCTGTAAACTGCAAAGAAAAGCAGAGCAGACCCATGAAATCTCTACTTGGAATAAAACCCTCCAAGTACTGTCCCTTTATTTCATCCCATTTAAAGAATGTTTGTCATGTGTGGTCCTGAAACAGAGCAAACTTGCACAGTCTCCTGTCCCATTGGAAAGATGCAGTTATTCAGTTTACTTTCCTTTGTAAATGTGTGTGTGTTCGCATTGGTTTAGGTCTAGATCAGTAAAAGTAATTTATGAGGTTTACTTTCTTATTTTTCTGGAAGGCTTCTGGTTATTGTAATTTCCCTCATCACTCCATTTCTGAAACATTTGGGCCACACAAACTCAAAAGAAAGGTGTTCAAAATAACCATCCCCATTGTACTTATTTACAGTTTTTATTACTAACTTTTCTTCTGAGTTTTCAGTTGGTTTCTAACAAACAGAAGCCAAACATGAAGCAGCAGCACTCAGTTTTTCAAACAGTGCACCCAAAATTCTCTCAGAGAGCTTTCCAATGCAACAACGGAAATAAAACCATTTTGAACTGAGATGTAGCTACAACATCTCCTTTTCTTTGGCCTCTTTGTTCGTTAGCATAGCAGTTCCTGTGTTTCTGTATGATTTTGGCACTGGTTCACAGACTTCTTGCTATGGTGTTTTTGTTCAGTTTTTGGTTTGTTTGGGTTTTTTTTTATTTCAATGCCACAGGTGGAGTGTGCTTCAAATACTTCATCTTGTATTAGGATGGTTGTTAATGCACCGAACTTCCTGCCAGTGCCAACATCTGCACCTATATTTGATTTTCTTTCTCTTAAAAAGGAAGAAAAAGTCTCAAGGATAGTGGCAGGACCATAACAGGGCATGTTAACATCCTTCCTTCTGCAGATGCTGTTTCATGACTATGGTCAACCTCATTGAGCAGTAGAGGTATTTAATGTCTATTTAATCCAGACATCTGTTAAAGGTATTTGGACCCTGAATCATGGAAATAAACTGGAAAACAGTGTTTTGCTCATCCCTCTGCCTGCTGGCAGACTGACTACATCACCCTTGACATGTCAGTCTAGCCATCTGTCAGGAACGAAGCTTCTTGTGTGCTTCCTGTTATCACATAATCCTTAGAAACGTGGCCAAATGTGTCACAGAGGAGCCTCGCATTGTAACTGGAGTCCACAATGGACATTCACACCTTCCATCTGTGTGGCACAAAGGACTTTAGGACTGTCCCATGCTTCTCCAGAGCTTGCACTATTATTTAAGGAGAATTAGTGTTTCCTCCACCCTCCTCTGCAGCACCCAACATTTCCTGTGAGGCTCAGCAGATAGGAACTGCCAGATACCTTCATTTTAGGCACACCAACAGCATGAACCTAGCTGTGGTCCAGAGCTTTCTCCTTGCCCTCAGTCCTTCCAGTAAGTCTGCAAGAATATCTACCCTGTGAACACTCAGCCCACATTTTATCACAAACAGTACCACAGATATTTCAGGTAATTCAGCCTGCTCCACACCTTCACAGTTCCATGTTTATTCTGCCTAATACCTTAAAACCAGAAATACTCATTTTGCACAACAGAAGCTGGCAGACCTGCAGCTTCTGCCTTCATTCTCTGTTCCTTCAGTCTTTGCTGTCACGGCTTCACCAAAATCACCCATCAATCTCAGCTGTCCCTTCTGCAAATGCCGTATCTGTGCCAGCTCTTGTCAACATCATCGCAACACCAACCTCTATCTCCTTCCCACTCCCAATGATTCTGGACTCCAGCTACCTCTTCAATAATCTCTGACATATAATTCCCTCTTCCCCAGTCATACGAAAGCTCATTTTAAAACCACACTTAAATAAAGAAACTCTCACTTCAGTTAGGCTGAGCTCTTCCTGCTTACAGCATTAGAACCTCTAGATTTCTGAGACACCTTCAATCTATATCTTTATATCTTTCTGAAAGGATTGAATTCAGAGGCTTACCTCAATACTGTGGTCCAAAGCTCATTCATTAACACTACATCTTCCTTGTCTACCATGCCACTGCCCTCTGCTTAGTTCTCATCCACCAACACAGCAAAAGAGGTCCATGAACATACGGGGCTGTAGCTGGAGATGCTTCTGCTACTGGAGTCCTCTGCCCAAAAGTGATCACAGTCCCCAGAAACCACACTATGGGAACTTATCCCACAGATCTATGGGTCCATCTACTGATCTTGACACACCGCAGTCCCCATCCCTCTTCTCTTTGCCCAAACAAGCCAACATACAGCTAAGATACCTGACACCAATCTTTAGAAATTCACTCTACTGCCTACCCTGCATATGGACTATTCACCCCATGCTCTCTTCACAAAAGACAGGAAGAAACAGACCTGCTGGGTTTTCAATTTCTATTATCTCCGTGTAGCTGACTAAAATGAGTCAAACGCCTGGTGACCTCTCCCCACAGAGACTAGGTAGCTAATTCAGGTAGAGATGTCTGTCTGGTGTTTAGGCTTCTGAGACAAGAGGGAATAGCTCCCAGACATGATGCCTCACCTGACAGCAGCTAAGTGAATTCAGAGACCAGCTTATGGGTCTTCATCTGCATCAAGTCACAAATGAACTAACACATATATTGCAGAGACAAATAAGCTGAGGACACTGTGATCATAGAATCACAGAATGGTTCAGGTTGGAAACACCTTAAGATCATCCAGTTCCAACCCCCTGCCATGGGCAGGGATGCCTCACACTAGACCATGTCACCCAAGGCTCTGTGCAGCCTACTGTAGAACTTTGCCTAAGTGTAAAGCTCTCTGAACTAAAACTCACTGAAACCTTTATTTTACTTTCTGTGGGGTTTGCATCTGGTCTACAAATACAGCAGAAGGACAGTGTTAATAAGTATGAACTGGCAAAGCTGACAGAAGCCGTATAACTGGATTTTCTAATTATGAGATATGGCAATTCATCATCCTTACCAATTTTACTAGAAAATACCTGGTAGAGAACAACCCTCCTTTGACAGGGATGGGCAGACAGAGCTGTTTTCAAGAGACCTTCTCTACCTTATTTGCTCTGATGTTTTAGTAGCAACATCTGTAGTTGCCTTAACAAACACCCTCCCCTCGTACAAGGGGGAGGAAGGGATGGGGGAGCTGAAAACGGAACCTGGAGGATGTACATTCTTTACTATTTCACCAATGTTATAAATCAAAACATAAATAGCAAGTATTACTGCAAGGGTGGGAGGGGGAAACCTGGGTAAATTCAGCTGTCAACACGCACACTGTCCTGCAAGATAAATTGTGGTGACTCCCACATCAGCATTTGTCTCACTGGTTTACATGGATAAGGAGGGTACGACCTTGTCTAAATCCCATTCACAAACCAAGCCAGAATAAATCTCTACAAGCCTCAACTGCTCTTTCTGTTCTCAACGTATCAGACCCAAAATGCCTCCACTTTCATTTAGACTGATTCTTCCCCTACCAGAGCTATTCCTGACTCGTACTGCTGGTTTACATCAGAAGATGAGGAGGCTCCTCAGCACATAGAAGCTCCGCAGCAAAATCAAATGACCACATCAAAAAACTCCTCAGAAGAAAAAGCTTGGATCCAACTGAAAACATCATCTTTAAGTTCAGTTTTTGAAACAAAGTAGATGTTCCTGCTCCTAGCACACTCACAGAAGTCTGGAGGAAGGTTCATTGAGATATATGGTGCTAGATGGCTTCTTCATTAATGGGACAGCCATCCTGTTACTGGCTGTGGTGTTTCTGAGTATCCCTAAAGATAATTATCTGCTATTACAAAATGACAATGTCATTAGAAGTCCAAGCCAAATTAGAACACCCCTTGTGCCAAGGCAAAACTCCAAAAAGCCTACATATAAGGAAGAAGTTCTTCCCTGTGAGGGTGCTGAGGTGTTGGCATAGGGTGCCCAGAGAAGTGGCAAATGCTCCATCCCTGGCAGCATTC
>JBCJKH010011347.1:12292-35799 GCA_039877255.1 Loriculus beryllinus | reverse complement strand
AAAAAAAAAAAAAAAAAAAAAAAAAAAAAAAAAAAAAAAAAAAAAAAAAAAAAAAAAAAAAAACAAAAAAAAAAAACGAGAAAATGCCTAAGATGCCAAGTTAATCACTCAAAAATGAACAGATTTCTGATTTAAGATCATCTGAGTAACTTCATGCGGTGTGACACAGCCTTTAGATATACGACTACTTCCTTTCTCCCCATACTTTCTCCTGGGAAATCACCTACATTTGAGATATAAAATAGGTATATTTGAAAATTTAGCATGGAATGCACCTCTGGAGGCCACCTGGTCTCACTCCTGCTCAAGGTAGTGCTAACTTCAAAGTTAAATCAGGTTGCTCAGGACATTGTCCAGGTGAGTTTCAAAAGGTTGTAGGAATCAGTAGATCCCTTTTCTTCTCCCAACATCTTCAGGACTGAAAGGGATCTCTGAAACACTGAAGTCCTATTTGAGAAAATTTGGAAAACTAGGGACATTCCAAAATAACAACAGACTGCCACTAGAGATCAAGACATGGAATTAGTTACCTAGGGTTCTATCAGCAAATAATTAAACCTGAAGATATCATTCAGGACAGCCTGCATGGCTTTACAGAAGGCATCCAGTGAAACAATAGTATATTTTTTGGAGCAGCAGGTAGTTAGAGAGAAAACAACTAATTTTTACAGTACAATTTTACTGCTACAGCATTGTATTTTAAGGCAACTATTTTTTACAGTTTTATTCCTGCAGCATAGTACTTTAACCAAAATGTGTGCATTATATGTGGAATTAAGAGGACGCATATCACATAAACAAAAAGCATGCTTGGTGACAGCTCTTGGAAAATAAATTGTTGATGGAGAGGTATCCATTAGCTAGGAAGTTGCCAAAGGGATATCAGTTCTTGATCTAAAGGTCTTTATATGACTGAGATGATACAAAAGCATTGTTAGTGTGTTTGCAAATGACACAAAATTGTTAAGGTAGTAAATTATAAGAATAAATTTCTATTACATAGGAGTTAAAACTAGAGAGAAATATTACAAGTTTCACAAAATATTTTTCAGTCCAGTTGTATGCAAGGTAATATCAGGAATATCTAGTCTGGAAGACAGTTTTAGAAAGTATTGTTTCGGAGAATGTCATCTAAGATGTCATCTCAGACATGAAATGATCAAGGCAAGAAGCAATCTTGCCTCACACACAATAAAGCTATTTCTAGAATATTTCTACCAGGTTTGGTTTTAATATGGAAATATTGGAAGGAGTTCAAATGAAACTTTTAAAATGATTTAGAGACTGAACAAAAATGGTGTGGAAGAAAACATACCATCTTTTTCAGGAAGAAAAAATGAAATGTGACTTAGTAGGCAGAGGCATAGAAAAAAAAAATCTGACTGTGGGGAAATGGACCTTTTGATCTGACAAGCAAAGTCATGGTAAAATTATTTTTTGTCAGTTGAAGTTAATTCGTTCCTGGTGTTCCTAGCTGAGAAGGTCATTAAGCACTGAAGCTCTTTGGATGGAGGGATAGTAAGCCTCGGGGCAGTTGCAGAGGACCACAAGCCACCTCCCTCCCCCTGGATGAGTGACAGGCAAGAAGGGTCAGCTTTGTCCTTGCCACATTAACAAGACATGAAGCCTGCATTAAGAAAATGTGTTCCCCTGAGCTTCCTTGGTAGAAACAGCAACTTGGAATCAAATGTCCACATCCAGCTGATTACTGGTGTCCGAGTTCCAGCAGGAATTTCTGACAGGTTGGACTGGAAGCACCTAGAACATTGCTTATTCTTTTTCCTCTGTGGCTTGTTTCAGAGATCCACAAACTGCTCTGGTACTCTCAACATCTGAATATTTTGATCAGCACCCTGACAATGCAGGAGCTGCAAATACCAATGGGAGCTACCTTCCTCTTTCTTATTTTTTCTTATTTAATTTCTTATTTCTGCAAGGCTATGAGAATGGAAATACAGTAGCTTACACAGTCATAAAGTTCAATGTGTTTGCATACAATCCAATGAGTCATAAGAAATAAATGTTCACACTGAACAGTACAATAGTGTATTCTGGATTTAAACTGCATTAAAAGATGATGTTACCTTACATATATTATTTCCCCGTCCCTGGAGGAAAAGGGACATCTCCCAGCTTTGCGGTTTTGGAGCCAGCACAATCTGTGGCCCTGTGCTGTGTATTCCCATTGTGTGCACCAGGGCAAGCACCTTAGGATTTTGTACCATCACAAAGCAGTGGCTTGTTCCTCCACATCCGACTGCCAAATGGGATCGACATTTGACATTTTAGATAAAAGTTTAAAAAAACTCCAAACACAACAGCTAGCAATGTTGGCAGCTGCCAAAAAACCCTGTGCCAAATGCCAAAGTGTCTCCGTCTGGCTTTTCCATAAGAGACAACCAGGGTGTTGAAATCACAGTGCCCCTCACAACCCTTCCCTCTCCCCTATCCCCCTCAAATCACTTTCCACATATTAGGAGATCCTGGTGTTACGGCAGGGCCCTCTTTCACCCACTGGCCACCCTGCATAAAGGTAAAACCCTGGTGTAGCAAAACAAAGAGAATTAGATTCTGAAAGGGAGATCTGATTGTCATTCAGCCAAAACAGCCCCAATTTGGTTTCTCAATAAGGGTTCATCCTTTTTGATTCCATGGAGTGGAAAGGAAATGCTCAGTTTTAATTTTTCTTTGCCTTCAAGAGTTAGATTTCAAAAATGTATTAACTCAAAGCCAGGGACAAATCAAACGTTTAAGCCTGAGAGTCAAAGCAAAACTGAGAATTTGAAAATGAAAACAGAACAAGCAATCCTGAAGTCTTCAAAACAGCTCCGAGCCTACCCTGAGGCTCTGCTTCCCTAAGTCCTAGTACACGCTGGAGCTATATTCGCCTCTTGTGTCCTGTCTGTGACAGCCTCATAAAACTAACCAGGAATTTATGCTGGATTAAAAACAGGATCCCCTCTCTGCCTTACTGAACATTAAATTTGGGCGGAAGACAATACCTATTGCTAAAGAAGCACAGAAGTTATATGAGAGGTTATAATTCAGCAAGATTATATTTAGAGAAAGAGCTTAGATGTCTTAGGGTTTCTTTTCTGAATGGAGTGAAATACAATTTTCATGTCCCCAGAGAGAATAAAATAAAAAGGAAAGTCCCTCTTTCTTAGTAATTACTTCTGCTCAAGCATTATCCATTACCAAGGTGAAAGAAACTTTGAAAGAAGGGGAATAGAAAGCTTCTGAGTACAGTCTTGATGAACTAAAGCCAGCACTGATTTAATTTTATAGCATTTTCCAAACTGTTCCAGTTAAGCAACAAATCCTGTGCTTTCAAGTGTGTGATAATTGCAGATGTCCAAATTGGAATATCAGGTTTTGCTGGTTTTAAGTCTTACTGTGTCCTTACAAAAAAAAAAAAAAAAAAAGTAAAATAACTGAAAATTTGAATACTGTTGGCTGGGTACTGCAATATGGAAATGGCAAAGATTAATGAGATGGTGAAGATCAATGAATTCCATAAAATCTGTGATCTAAAGACCTGATCCTATAAAGTGCTTCAAATCACGTGGACAGAAAAGCCTGTGTATTTTTACACTTATCTCTGGTAACATGGAACTTCAGGGTCCTGCTCCAAGTTTCTCCTATTTTAAACCCCAAATCATAAGACCGTGATACAGAAAGACAAAAGTTACTGCAGATGAAGTTCTGGTATCAATGAAGTCCCAACCACTTTAGAAACCTTCAGGAAAGCAGATCAAAATTCAATATAAAAATTCAAACCTTTATGCTGTTCTGATTGCTGAAAATTGTTATTTGTGGAACGCACAAAGTGCCATAAGCTATTTCCCTGTCTAAACAAGATAGTTCTTTACTATCTAAACAAAGTAAATTTTAGTAAATTATAATCTGAACAGAGTTACTGTAACCAGAGTTTCACTGGGTTTTATGTTAAAAGCTTCTTTTTCCCCTTGTCTTTACCCTGTTCTCTGTTGCTACAAGAGGAATATCAGATTTTCTGAAAACATGTTTAAATGGGATTTGGATAATTCATCTCCTAAAGTTTGGCTGTGCTATGCTGATGATTATTTCATACTTTGACCCCATCATCCAGAGCAATTATTCATATTTAGGGAAACATTTCAAGCCAAGCAGCTGTTGAAGTTTACTATGCACCAAAAGGGAGACCTTTTCTTTCTCTAACCATTCCTACTGGCTAATATTTTGCTAGGGAGAGTAGTCTGAGAAAACACAGGGTTTTTTTTTAACTTCAATTTTATACAAAACAAGTTTTATATTGTATGTACAAATCAGTTTCAATTTATTCTAAGCATCTGTAGAATGAGATGAATGTCTTCCACCTAAGTACCACAAGTTTAAATAAGTCATAAATCACTTTTTGTTGGAGTTTGGATACACAATAGGTCAAACTGTCTTGATGTTTGTGTCAGTCTTTCATAAAAGCACTTGCAAAAATCTGGAACCTTTATACCTCCTCCCCCCATCCAAAAATCCATATTTACTCAATAACTTTTTTTTCTTTTATTTGTTGCTTGCCCTTGTGAGACAAAACAGATGTGTCTATTTTTAGCTTTGCCTTTGACAGAACACAGTTTAAATCTGAAACGTTTAAATGAAGTTATGATGCCCACAGAAAGTCTTAAATACAACAGTGAATCTAATGGATTTTTGGAACAAAACAGTGAAAAAATAATTTGAACTTTTCTGGTATTTGGCACTGTAAAGTCATTTTGATGGCTTTGTCCATTAAAATACAAATTGGCTCTTTCCAGAGTTTTGTTGCCTTATAATTTTTAGGAGATTTGCTGAGTTAAGTAGCTGTGCAATAAAAATAAATGCCTGAGGTTGTACTATAAATTTTGTTGTAAAACTGCTTTAACTGTATACAACATTTAACTTCAAAATAGCCCTGATTAACTGTTGGAGTTTGTGAGTTGATATTTCTTTTTATAAGAATATTTTCTTTCACACACTGTTAGTGTAATTAATATAAATATTAACTGTTTTGCTGCAGGATTACAGGATGTACCCCTAAACCACAAAAACTTTTTGACCTCAAACGCATTTCTGTTAGATAAAGAATTGTGAACTTGACCCTTCGGGCAAGTTTTCAGGATCAGGTGATCACCAGATAGCACAGTAACTTGTCAATGTCTCTGATTTGAGTTTTGAAAAGTCATAATTGTTATAGTAAGAAAAAACTATCTACATTTTATTTTATAAACAGGGTATCCCAGACCAGCTCCCAGCACACTTTAGGAATTCTGGTTGGGAAATTTCTGCCAGTCTGCCACACAGAGAGACAGAAAGAGGAAATTGAGTTGTTGATAGGTAATAATCTTCCTCTTATTTTTTTCTAGAAAAAAGCTATGGTTAAGTATCCCATAACTATGGATGTCCCAAGCAACTAAGAAATAAGTCTTGAGGTATCTGCACCTCAGGAGATGGTTATTTTTATGTGTTTTCTTTTTTTCTTTCTTGCTCTGATTGGTATCAGCAACAAGTAATGTGGATAAAAGGACTACCTGTCCCTCTTGCCACTGAAACATGAGTAACAGGTCAGACCTCATCAGTAGAGCTTCTCAATCACTGTATAAAGAGAAGGAAATTCATGAGATCCTCCTAAACTTTTCTCTATACTAAAATGTCCCACTTCTGTCAGCCTTTCCTTATAGGATTGATGCTCTCTTAATCATCATTGTGGCCCTTCATTGGGCCATGTCTCTCTTGTACTGGTGAGCCCAGAACTGGATACAGCACACCGAGCAGAGGTAAAGGATCACCTTCTTTGTCCTACTGTCAATATCTTGTGTAATGCAGCCCCCTTCTTGCAGGTCCAAACTTTGGCTGGCCTCCGGGAATTCGCCCAGGCTGTTCTATCCACTCGGCTTTAAGAAGAGAAAAAATTATTTCCTTCTGGAAGCGGTGTTCTCCATCCATGTTTTGCGTAATGCCTCCAGTGAGCTGATGGCATCAGGGACGTACATGGTACATGGGGAATCGAGCTCAACGTGACCAGGGCTTGACAGCAGCAGAAAGAGAGATGAGTGAGGCAGAGAAGAGCCCCAATGCTAAACACTTTCAGGCACTCCAGTCATTTGCAGAGACACCTTCCACTAGACCAGTAGCAGCTGAACAATGAACAGTGATCAGTTTCTTAATGGGACATTTTTAAAGCCAAATGCTTGTTACAGTGCTATATTAATAGGTTTGTGGACTTGAAGGTTAAGCCAGTTAATTGTGATCCTTGATAACATAGAAGCAGATTTTCTGTCATTAATCCAGTTTTATTGTTTTCCAACAAATTAAAATAAGTAGAATTTTATATTAATATATTAATAATTTAAGAGCAACCAAATAAAGATTGTGAATATTATTTTAATATTTAATAAAGAAGTAGTAGAATACTTTTTTTTTTTTACTTTGTCTGTCAAAATAGAATATATGACATTTTTCCACATTAAATCTGATACCACAGTCTGTTTTAAAGTTGTACTTCAGTTTCTTGCTGAAGTGATGACAGGTTGTCATGCACATAGAGCTTAGCCAAGATACAGTCTATCTTCAGTGTGAAGACTTCTCCAACAGACAGCCTTAGAACTAAAAACTATGAAAATAAGTTACACAGGTAACACAGGTATAAAAAAAGAACAGATTAGAATTTATTGAATAAATGAAATTAATTTGTTCGCTTGTATCTGTCATAGAAGCATAGAATAGTTCTGTCACCTACTAATATATAGGATAAAATAAGGAGTAGCAAAATCACTTACTCTATTACGTCATTCCAATACATGGCATTATAAAATGTCCTGTGCTAGGTTTTGAATAATGACTAATGTTTTGTAATACCTTAATTACTTTTCAGAGAACATGGTATATTTCAGTTCAATAAGAACGATCATTTTTGTCCCATGGAAGGTCACAAAATATGTAAAACATTGATTCCAGGATAACTCAGACAGATTTTATTGAGTCTATCCCTCAATTATATATCTGTCATTGCTAAGGCAATAGCAGGATCAGGGTGTTGCCTTTGTAAGATACATGCGTAAAAGGAGCTCTTAGCAGTGATGGAATCTTCTCAAGAGGTACAGGTAATATTTATCTGCTCCTGGTGGCACCTCAAATGCGCTAGATACTTTCCAAAAAAGAAAGGCACAACATCTGTTGCTGGACAGCTTGCTGAAGTTCACTGAAACCAGGCAGGGTTAGGTGAAGGAGGATGAAGGGAAAGAAGTCTACCTGAGAAACAGAATTAAGCAAACCTTGTGTCTTGGGTTGATTCAATTGTCTCTCAGGAAGGAAAAGTATGTTTACATCTGGCATAGGACACAGCACAGTAAGAAATAACCCCAGCAGGGCACAGAGATGTTTGTGTGAGAGTGAAGGGCACACATTAACATATGGATGGTTATCAGCAGGCAGAAAATTTGGGAAACTTGTTGAAATCTCTAGTAGGATCCCCATTCTTGGAAATATGCAAAACTTGATGGCACATGATCTTGAGTGACATAATCTAATGTTGAAGTTGGATCTGACTTTGAGTCCTGCAAGAGTTAGATCAGATGAGCTGCATCTTATACGGTTGCGTGATTCTGTGAAAAATGTAAGATAGCTTTATTTATTTAGCTAAATCTCAAACAAGATCACTAGGCACCCATTCTGTGCTCTGGACACCTCCATCACATGTTGAAAACCATGACACCCACAGAAGCAGAGGTGGGCACACTCAGCTCACTCTCTTGAGTGGCAGTGTTAACGCAGGGATGCAAACATGCCAGGAGCATTACCGCTTGTGGGGTTTGTTAGTGAGGAAGGGGTGGTACATGAGAGGAGGGGGGAGCAGCTCAGAAGATGGGGACTCTTTAGAGGGATCACCCTAGAGGCAGCTTTCCTCTGTTTTGTGCAGACGAAGCAACATGTTGAATGGTTCTGCTGATCTCTGCTGAGATAACCCAGCAGCTGGGCCAAGGACTGGATCAGGAACTGGGTAGGACTTCACAGCTTTAAGCTAATGCCCTGCATTCCATGAAAAGCTTATCAGAGACTCCAGCCAGTCTCAGCACACAGGTCTCTGTGCTGCTGGTTTGCAGCTCCACTTTATAAGCACCCACAGCCTTTTGCAACAGCACAAGCTTGCAGATGTTTGCAAGGTGCAACACATATCGGTAACCTAAGCTTCAGTGTGATAAAAGAAAGATAACTGAGAAAGACCACATGAGCAAGGAGAAGGGAATGACCTCATCAGGGGCTGCTGGAAAAATCTTGCATCTGTTGGATCCTGACCCGTCTGCGCTGAGTCAGCCTGGCTCTGAGTTTTGAGGGGCAAAGCTGTTGCCCTGCTGCCTCTGCTCAGCCTGCCTGCCCTACATCTAGACAGCAGGCTAAGACAGAGGTACCTGTCATACTTGCACAGATTGCAGCTGCCTTTAAATGAACAAGTTGTCGCACCAGCAATGGTGTGGAGGGTGGCTTTGAAGCAGAGGAAATTAAGGCAGGTTACTGATAACACTGATGGAAAAAAGAAATTAATGGCTGAACCTGGTCTGTTCCAGGCAAGTCCCAGCATATGTACAGATACACATAATAAAATAATTGAAAAAGAAACATAACAAAAAAGAGAGGAGTTATAGAAAAAATACTTAAATTGCTTTTATTTCCAGTCCAACCAACAAATACATTCATTTTACAAAACCTGTTGGACTTCACGCTAAGTGATACGTCCAGAAAACCTGCTCATTACTGCTCCTGTAAGATACAGACTGAGTTCATCTTTGAGTGAGTGCCCAACTCCGTGCTTGACTTTGAGGTATAACAGAAAAAAAGATGAGTCATTTGTTTTCAAACCAGTTTCCTCACTGGGAAAATATTCCTGTAGGTCACACAGTACTTATTTACTCAGTAAATACTATGACAGTGAGATTTTCAACCACATCATCAGTAACACTGATTGACAAAGAACTTCCTCAAAGCTCTTTCATCTCCAGACGAACATGATACATGCACAAAAGGGTGCAGTTAGACATTTACAGATGAGCACATGTGTTTGGAGCAGAGGTAGGTAGGGAAAGGGGGAGGAGTGCATGAAAAACAACACCTGATCCTTTTTTGCCCCTATGATCAGTGTTTGGAGCTCACTCATACTTGTTTTGGATAATCACTTACTTGTTTCATTGGCTGCTGAGGGCTCTTTTGATCTTTTAGAGGATGAACTGGAAAGGGATTCCTCTTTTAGAAAACTTGGGCAATGGTTTACACTCCAATCTGCACATACTCAGTTCATTATTTTGTCTGTACTGAATGAACTAGGTGATAGTTCTCACTAGATCTGGTTAAGGACCATCTTAACAATTTTCCCTGTTGTACAAATTAACCCACTCCACATCCACCCTGGAGGAATAACAAGGGGAAAAAGAGCTTGGTGGAGATAAATGCAGCTGCTTAGATGCTCCTTTTTGTGGAAGCTATTTTGTATTTCCTGAGTATCTTCTGTTTGTGCCTCGTAATGGCTGTAGGATTTTATATTTATTGGTACCAATTACACTTGATCTTCTTCTTAATAAAGCAATTTTCCATTGTAAAATGACCTTGTGCCCAAGGAGAAAGTTTTGTGGGTCTCAGTTAACTTGGAGAAATTTTTCTCAGGAAAAGAAGGCCTAACAATGCCATTTCTTCTTTCTTTTCAAATACTGGCTTTCTAACATTTTGGATTCATAATTTAGATTTAATTTTTAATTTTGCATCATATTCAGGTGTCTTTTACATTATATTTCATGTCATATAATTCTGATGTTACCAAAATATCAACTGAATAATCAAAACCACATCTTACTTAAATTCTAGAGAAACGTGGAATGTCAGTTATGTTTTCTGCCCATTTTTAATACTAGACTTTTTGCCACTATCTGCAGCTGCTGAATCTACTGGTCTCTTTTACTCTGCAAGTTTATGCTGAATCTTTGAGCATTTCCTAAATAGCCCAGTTCTGGCAGATTAATATGAGAAAAAAAAACACATTTCCACTAAAGGCTGGATTTTCTATGTGATCAGTGCAGAGAAGGAGCCACTCACACCTCCACAGGGAGATTTTGTGTGCCTTCTTTTGGTGCCTAGCCTGAAGAAATGCAAGATTTGTGGAGAGGGGTTATATCTTTTATGAGACCAACTCCATGTAATGAGCATTTCAGAAGACACAGCCGCTTTCTTGATTACCTATATAGAGAATTTGGGGTTTATCCTTAGAGGAGAATTGCCTCATTAGGCATGGACAGTTTAAGTGCAAACTGAATTAAGCAGCCAAGTCCCTGCCGGTAGACACAAAAAAACTCTTAAAAATCTCTGAACGTGCACAGGAACTAAAGAGAAAGGCACAAATGGCTTTAAAAATAAATGCCGGGTTGTGCCAGCTTCATGATATTCAGGGTCTGGCTCCTGCTGTTCGAACGCGTGGATTTGACAATGATACAAAAATTGCTCAGCCAAGCGTTTGCATCTTGCTGCCTGTCTGGCATTCCTTCAGCTTCGCTTCTAGTAAAGCCTGTTCCCCTTTGCTGAAGAAGCTCTCGAGAAAGAGGGGCTTTTTAAAACACTGCAGAGCTTGTGCCACCATCCAAATAATAGGCAGACGTCTACTGCAGCTCTGGCAAGCAGATGGGGTGTGCTGACAAACATCCCAGACAGGGCATTTACAGTGCTCTGGGGCCTGCAGTTTATTCCCAGCTCTGGTTTTGCAGTGCTGGTGGCTGGGAGATGAGGTGCTCTGGGGCTGCAGCATCCGACCTCCCTGGCAGCATTGAAGGCCATGGATGTGGGTCCTCTCCTGAGTCACAGAGGGAAAAGGAGTGAAACCAACTGCATGCATCTGGTTGCTGTGGAAAGCAGGAGGCTCAAGCAGGGAACACAGTCAACCAGGAAGTGTCTACACGAGAAGAAAGCCATTGTAATGCAGTGGTGGAGACATCCTTAGTTGGGGCAAGGGAGTTTGTGCCCCCTCCCATAGGTGTATGATTCAGTCAATGGCACCTATAGCTATGTAGTGCACTCACCTCTAGGAACAATTACCAAATTGCATCCATGTTTGAGGCCCTGAAAGTGTCCAGTGTGATGCAAGTGTACAGAAACAAGCGACACCAGCCCCAAAGACCATGGAATAAGTAGTTAGGTTACAGCAGGGTAGGGTGGAAGACGGAGGTCAGAAGGGAAGTAAGAAATGTTCAGAGTGATGCATGTAGACGCACAGTAGAGATGGAGATGGGACCCAGATCTTCTAATTGTGTTCAGTGATAATGTTCTGTGGAAAATAAAATCAAAGAATTAAGCCAGACTGCACTGATTCTGTCTCCTTCTGTCTTCTTTCCCTTTCAGATGTATTTTCTGTACACATATAAAGGCACCAAGAGTACTAACAACACTGCAGAGGTGATGCCGAGTTAATGACTGTATCTGTACTGATACATGTAAGAAAACCAGATGTAAATCACCAGTGTAACAGCACAGACACACAGAGACATCCATATGAAGAGCAGCAGACTCATCAGACTTGGGTGACGACCTATGTGTCAGGGGAAAGCTGGCGCAGCCCAGAGTTCTCCGCATCTGGCACACCCGGGCACCCTACTTTCCCAGGCAGCCGCGCTGGAGCCAGTGGCAATGCTGTGAGAAAACCACTAGATGTAGATGCAGTGTTAGACTGTCACTGGTCCAGGAAAATGTGGTAACTGTCTTCAAGGGAAAATTACCTTTCAGTGCCATGAGAGGGGGCAGGTGCTTCTAAACAGAAAAACCTTTTAAATGTTCTAGTGATCTTAGGATCATAACAATGACAACAAATGCATTGATTGAGGGTCTTCTAATAATGTCCTACTTGTTCAATCTTTTTGTAGAAAAGCCTCCTTATCTCTGTTGCATTATGGCTAAGTGTCATGCTATATCACATTATCCTTCTTAAGTTATCCTTCATTCATCCCTCCTTGCAGCATGGTCACTGAGATTGCTTTGTCAGCTTACCAGGGCAGCACTCAGGGCTGTTTCTGCTGCAGGTACCACTATTGTGCTCTTCGGTGAGGGCAAAATACTGAAAAATAAATAGTAGGTAAATAATGGTCCTGTCCTAAGGTAACGAGGCTCTTTTCCTGAATGCGGATGAGGAATTCATCAAAAGGAGAAGGCTAATGTAAATTCCTTAATGTTTAAATCATCTAAATGGTGCATGAGAAATGCTGCCTGGCTATACTCTGCCTCAGGCAATAGCGGAGAGCATCACCTAATATAAATCCATCAGATCCAGAGCAACATATAGCAGCACTGGGCTGAGGCAGCAGGTCTGCTTGCATGAGACTGGCATAGTCAAGGGAGATGCCATGTTAAAAGATCTCCCTGATTGCAGTGGCCCAGGTAAAAGGCACAAAAGTCTATTGCCAAGTGCTTGTTAAAGCCAGGTCCATCCACTCTCTTTCTATTAAGAAGGCACTTCTTAATTCATATTCTCCATTTATTTTCTAATGTGATATAAAGTCAGGGTAGTGGGTTTACCCTGCAGCACTTTCCTAGTGTCTGAAGAGTAGCAGAAAAAAACATCTAGAGGTGAACAAAAAATACAATCATTGGCCAACTGGTAATTTTCTTAAGAGAGTGAGCAAACAGGAGAGGCTGCATGCAGGGCCAGGGTGCTTGCATGAAATGGAGAATTCAGGGAGGCTCAGAATGAATAAAAATTGGCGATTTTCAAAGATAAACACCAGATCCAATTAATAACAATGAAGCACCAAAGAAAAATACCATTTAAATAGAACCCAATAAATAGCTATTGAAAGATGTTTTGCAGTTTTCTTACTTCTGTCAACTCCTGGTATCATGGGCATTCTCATTCCTGAGCAAAGGCATCACAACATCCACCCCACCAGCTCAAACAGGGACAGGAGGCAGGTTTGAGCACTGGCCCACCAATTATCCAGCCTGTTTAACTGTTAACACGCTTCCAGGCAGGGTTTGGTATATGCCAGATAAAGTTTTCCCAAATCCTGTTTGAGCAAGGTTTGGGAAAGGCCACATGCAAGGGTTGGTTCCCAGCAGACAGCATGGGTGTGACCACATCAGGCAGGCTTCCTCTGCTTCTTCCTCCAACCTACACCAGGGTTTTGCACCCACAAATTCCTCCACATGCTGGCACACTACACTGCAGGTTTTGCAAACCTAACAGCTACCCTCCTGGCACAAGAGAAAATGAAAGAATTAAAAAGTAGTAGACAAAACCCTCACATTTTCCAGGCATTTTTAGCTGCAAAAAAATCCTTCCAGATATAACAATGATGGCACACGGGCACAAGCTGGGGCGTTAAAGAAATGCAGGTCAAGCCCCATGAAGAGTATCTAAGCTGCCTCTCAACCTACAGGCCAAGGACCAGTTTCCACACCTGTTTTGATGTGTAGGAAGGGTGGAGCCTTAAATCCCAACGAAGAAACGTATGGTTGCTCTGTAAATGCCATGGCAGAAATAAAATGGTGCACATGAATAAAGCTGAGCTCAATCTCACAGACTGCAAAGCAGGGAAAAAGAGTCAGGAAAGGTCTTTCTGCCTTGGGTTAGGTGGATCTGCCTCAGTGATGCTGAACCATGTTCAAGCAGCTGCTGGGAAGCAACTGAAGTCATGGTGTGGAAACTGTCCCTCAAGCCTAGGGTAACACTTTGCATTGCAGAGATTGAAGGGCACCATCTCTCTGAGATAAATGAGCTACAAAAGCCAGTTGTCTTTTTTACAATAAATGATTTTGGCAAGAATGAGTTTTTCTCCAAACAGAACTCTTCGCAGCATAATAAGATTTTTCTTATTTTGTGAAGGTGTTGAGCAACCTAATTGTTTTTCATCCTGTATCTTGACATAGCATTAGCAAATAGCTCCTAAACTGTTTACATGCTCAAATCTCCATCTCTAATAAATCAATGGAAAAAACATTAAGAAACATTGTGACATCTTCATGAGAAAGCACAAAGAAAAATAACCATGATTAATGACAATTTCAGAGACATTAAAAAACATGGTTTGTGTTGAAATATAGCGACAATGTTGGTTTGTGATCCGCTTGTCTCAGACCTGCTTTCAGGAGTTATCCACATGCTCAGTGTTTGCTGTTGCCTTCAAAGATTACTATCTCAGTCAAGCAGAGACTCATCTTCTTGCATGTTTGCAAAGCACTTACACAACTTTGAATGTTGCTGAAGTTAGAAGCAACAGACCCATCAACACAAAGATCATGCAGAAGACAAAAAGAAAAAAAAAATCAGTCTTTAAACTGCATGCGAGTGAAAATACGTTTCCAGAAAGGAAAAAGAAAAATGCATAATACAATCCAAGATCCACATAATGGCACAATTTAGCATCTCAGCAAGCTCCCGGCCAGCTGTGTAGAGAAGTACACAAGCACATTATGCCTACATCTATATCTGTGTGGCAGCAATATGTGTATACAGCCATGAGCTAGCCTTGCTCTGCCTAGTGTGGGCAGGCAACAGCAAGGACATGGCTGGAATGGCTGTGCAGGCTCACCATGGGGTCCTCAAATGACTAGCATTACCTAAAACCCCTGCTGCTCTGTTTTTCTTGCTCTTGTTGCCTGGGCTAGGCCGTTTACGGTCACAACACTGCATGTGGTTTGCTCAATGCAAAAAACAGAAAGATGTTCCCCATTCAGATGTACTTACTGCAGAAGGGTTTGACCTGTTTGTGGTGGCTATGGAAAGGACATTCACATACACAAAAACTGCACCTAGGACATTTGTGAAGCTGTCTGTGCCTTTCCTGAAAAGTTTCAGGGGTCCAAAAGTGAGAAAGGTATGTGCTGGTTTCAGCTGGGATAGAGGTGATTTTCTTCCTAGTAGCTCATGCAGTGCTGCAATTTGGCTTTAGTCTGAGAATAATGTGATTTACCCTCTTACTAGTGTTATGGGGCTACAATTATACAGCTCAGTTCTGTGTCATGCAAAGGTATCGAAGATCTAGCCAAGAAGCTCTAAGTGACATAGACATCATATTTCAGTTGGTCTAATACACCCAATATCTCATAGATCTTGGAAGGCAATTCAGGTATCTTGGTGCACTGCTGTAGTCTGATGGGCAGACATATGCTACTATTGAAATGGGGAAGGGTTGGAGGAAGGAAGACATGTGAATTACTCAAGATCAGAAAAATACCTGTGGTGGAGCCAGTGTCCCAAATAGCACCCATGCACTCACACATCGCACCCTCCCTTTGCAGAGGGAAGAGGACAGGGGTCAGCAAAGCACACAGTGAAGGTGAATAATACATTGATATCTGCTGGAAAACCATGCTTACAATTTGGTGACAATCATCTCCTCAGTGTGCTAAACCCATTCACAGACGTCATCCCCAGCCTGACCTTTCAAACCTGATGGTAAAAGGTAGGACAGCTCAGTTCATTACTGCAGGTGGTTAATGAGATCCAGCACCTAGAGACCCCTCAGATGTGCTGGGGAAAAGTTCTACCCTTCCTGATTGTTTGTCAGATATGCTAAGTGAGTCTTACCCAATACTCACAGCAGGAAGCAACCAAATGTCATTAAAGCCTGTCCTTACTGTCCAGAGACAACCGTTTAACGGAGCAGGTCACAGGGGCTGAGAGAGCTTTTAGACATTGCCAGGTGAACAACTGAAACAGTATCAGCTGGCAGGAGACAAATTTCAACCTGACGTAAGATGCACAGAATGGGAGATCTTTACTGGGTTTACTGAATAAACGAGGAAAGATACAAAGGGTAAAACTAATGGCTTCAGCAGAAAATATAGATCAAAAGACCAGAGGTCCCTTAGTTGGGGTTGCCGGGTGCTTGCAGCTGCTGGATGCAGTGTTCCACAAGCCCTGACTCAGGACAAGGACTCAGGGCTAAAACAAGTTTATTGAGGTTAGGGTATGGATTAAACCTCCTTCCATACTCACACAACTGGCTGGCTACATTTTAAATGCAGAGGCATTTTATTAGCTAAGTGGATGTCAGAGCCACTACCTTAGTAGTGCCTCTACAGTGTTCCCTGTCTTGGTACCCTGTGCTTGACCAGCCTCATCATATCCCATGACACTCCCTGATACACAGTGTGGTCCCCACTGCAACCTGGTGGGCACAGCAGAGTCATGGAGCTGGGAGAAAGGGGGAAGAGCTGTTGCTTTTCACTGTGCTGGCCACAAACATGATGTGTGTGTTGAGCTGCAGCAAAACCACCACACTGCTGGCAGCCACTTGGATGCCTCAAAGCCCCTCTTCATCCTGTGGATGTGCCAGGATACTCACCTGTACTTTGTCACTGACTCTTGTTTCAGAGGAGCAATTTCTAGCTTGGTTTCTCCTCTGCCACATCACAGCCTTCTCACCCAGTTTACCTGCAATGCCATTTGAATGTGCATTCATACTGCAAGCCCAGTAGGATGACAGGAGGTAGACAACGTGCCTTTGTGCTGAGGTGGGGTTTAATTTTAATATCTTGGAAATTTCACAGTGTTCTTCTGAGTATGACTGCCTTTCAAAACAATGAAGTCTTGAGTGCAAAGGGCTGGATTATATCTGCTGCAACCTGTCATTGCTAAGTGCAGTTGACCTCTTCCGCTCACTCTAGTTCCAAAACACACGTTCTGTCACTCAGCATTAAAATTTCTTTTGGCACACAGTGTTTAACAGATGTGGTATAGAGATTTTTTAAAAAAATATACACATTCAGCTTTTTCTGGAGAGTTTTCACATGTGATGAGTCTGTTACATGTCAGTTATTTCAAACCCAACAAACAAGTGCCAAGGTGGGAGAAAAATGACTTGATGTAGGACCTTACCACTTCATGACCGAAACTTGTAGCTCTTGCAGAAGTTTCAGCCCTGGTATGGATGAGATGCTGTTTCAGCCTCCTTCCTGTGTGTCCATGCCCAGACCATCAGAGTCCCGCAACTATCCTGTGAACACTGGGACCTTCCCACCCCATCTTCACTGCTGCCTCAGGTTTTTCTCTGTCACATGCCCTCCCTGCTCTCCTTCAAGCTGCCATTATTTTTCGCCTTTCCCTGCCTGACCTCTGCCTCCATGCTGTGCTCTTCTGCTTGGCACCTGCTTCCCTCATCCCTGCCACATTCAGCAGGCAGAGGAAAGATGGATGGGAAAATTCTACAGGCATAGGGGAGTGACTGTGGACCAGCTGCTACAGGAGCTGGCAAGAACCCTCAGGTCTCCCAAACTACCTTTGCTGGCTTAGCGGGATCTTTGGATCAAATACAGACAGGACTTCCTAGGATCACCTGTTTGCAGGTGAGACTCTCACACATGTTGGAGATGCTGTTTTGTTGAGCTGTACAGTATCCTGACTGATGCTAACAGATTGGTTGCAGGGAGAGGGGACCAGGGTCCTGAAGCTGACACTACTCACCACTAGTCACCAAAGCAGTGGGAAACACCAGGAACTGCCACCACCATAAAGAACATCACAAGAACAAACAATTCCCGCAAAACTGTAGATTACTTTGCTTGGAAGATTTGAAACACAGTGGTGGATTTAAAGATAAAATAAATAACATTAAATTGGAGTCATCATTCTTCTGCCAAAAACTCTGCCTGACATGTACTGCTTAACGTGTTTATTTTCCTTCGGATGAACATGGCTTCATGTTCCTTAAAATGCTGCTGCATAAAATGAAATCATAATATGTAAGACAGCCTCTTGAAGATGTGTTGAAAATACTTACGACATTTTCCTTCTGTAGGCAGTGTTTGTTTAGCCATCTTTATTCACAATAATTAACTGTTGCTATCACTATCCTTTTTAGCTCCAATTAAAAGTTGTTCTGTAGTTCTTTACCAATATATTTTTAAGCCACCCAGTGCTTAATACAAGTTTGTAACCTGCAGGCTCAAGTCTCATGGAGACTCGTGCACATGAATAATTCATAAACTAAAGAACAGTGGCTATTAACATAAGTAAAACTACTTGAAAGAGAAAAGTAGCTCATGCTTGAATTCCTTGCAGGAATTGACCTTAATTTGCTCTTCAGATCTAGGCTGCGCTATTAGGAAGCTTTCTTGTCTGTTTTTTTATTTAGTTTATATACGTAAAAAACATGGATAAAAGAAGGTCTCCAAACTCTATAAACCTTCTAAGCTAGACTGAGCTTTCATGAAGACTGTAACTCTGTGGACAGCATCATAAACCAAAGGATTTCTCTACATCCCTCACTGCCTCAATGTTCAATAGTTTCTCTATGACTGTGAGGAGGCAGAAGAGATGACTCAAATGCCATTAGTGTTTACAAGACGGTTCTGAGAAGCCTTAAAAACAGGCACCCATGTCAGGGAGGCTCAGCTGTCACCGTGCATTTGCATTCATAGTGTAAAAAGCAAATCCCTGATAAGTAATTACTTCTTTCCTCGATTTTCCTTAAACAGAAAGAAAGCAGAGAAAATTTTAAAGAGCAATGAAACTGAACTCAGTTGTCGCATTCACAAAGTGCCATGCATTCATCTCGCTCTTAAAAGCTGTAGGGAAAAATCTGACAAAAGTACAGCTCTCCCTCCTTTCAAAGTAAACAGTGAAATATAAACTGGATTACTTCTCATATCAGGAATATGTCACTGGTTTTTTCAGGTGTTCAGCCTGATTATGAGTTTTGGCCATTTTATTCCAGAAAACCTCCACTGTTTCACTGGATTCAAATTGTAACAGAAGTGATGCTGAGGTGATGTAGCCTAAGGTCCGTTTTACTTGCTATGTGGTAGAGAAACAGTAAAAGACTGGCTATTGCCCTCAGAAGTTAAAAATTTGACAGCTGTGAATGTGACTTAAACAGTTTTAAGAAAAATCAGATTTTCTTTTTTTTTAGTCATTTACCATCTTCTTACCATGTGAGGTGGCTGCAGCACCAGAGAACAAGACTCACTGCAGCTACTGACTGCAGCAAGAGCACTCACTCCCTTCTCTTGGAACCGGCAGCTCATTAGCAGCCAGTTTATCAACTCTGCCTTTCCACAGGCTTGTGAGCCCTCTGAATTCTTCATGGTCTTCCTGCCTTAAGATAGCAAATCCGTAATTTTTTTCTACACAACAGCAGAACATGAGGTTCAGGGGATGAAAAGTGAATTTTGGACTTTGATCAATGTCTTGGATGAAGTTTAATAAATTTCATGGATTGAGACACATTCCTGCACTTCCACCACACAACTCCCTCAGTTTCTGACAGGAAAAAGTATTTTTCACTGTAATCTCCAGGTTGCCCCCCAGTTGAGGACATTTTCAATACAGAAGGTGCAGAGTGGCCCAACTCTCCTTAGCTCCATGCATGTATAATTTTGTGTCTTCACCCGGGTTGCATGGATGAAGCTGTGTCTGTGTCACCTCCTTCAAGTTAACAAACCCAAGTTATTTTTCTTCTCTGTTGTCACAAGAAATATTTGTAAACATTGCAGGACATAGGAATGCAGCCTGGCTTTCGTCTGCACCTTATCAAGGTGTCCTGGCCACTAAGCTCCCCTGTCACTGTCTACCTTATATCCCTTGTTGTGCAGCAGTCCTGCCCAGCAGGATGGGCAGAGGGAGGCAGGTCTCCCCCTCCACGTCCTGTTTCATGTCACTTTGCAGAAGCAGCATGTCCTCCACAAGGCTTAGCAGGCCCTACCCACCACTAATATCCAGTGAACTCTGCTAAATTAATCCTTTTTTAATTGTTCTTATGAAAATTTGAGTAAGGGTTCCAAACAGGTTTGGAAAGACATTTAAAAGAAAACCCAGACAATTTTCACGGAGACAAGACTGTCTTAATATATTCCAAGGTATCTTAGTCCAACCACTGCTCCTCAGATGAGGAAGTTGTGCTACCAGTTTATCTGTGAGGAAACCCTGATTCAGGCGCCCCGTCACTTATGGTACCCCTGCAGCAGAAGAACTGGTCCTAGGCAGCCATGTACTTTCCATATAGGCTCAAAGGCCTTTTATCATGTTCTATAAATGCATCCCCAACACCCAGTTTAGCAAGTTGGAAACACTGCTGGAGCCAGATAGGTCTTATAGTTAAGAAAGAGCAGTTTGCAGACCCTGAGTTATAGGCCCCTGGGACCTTGCTATCAGCTTGCTCTGTGCTTTTCTAGCACAAAGCTGAGCTTTTGAACCTTCCCTCTCCCTCTGTGCTATGCTCCCGCAACAAGCAGAGCAGCCTTGTAAAGCACGAACCATCAGAGCGTAAGTACCTTGAATACACAAACTGTTAGGAGAGAAATGAATCCTGACTGACTTCTTGCATCTCTTGACGAAAGCAGCATGTCCTGGCAGCCCCTGTGTCTCTCAGCTCCAGAGGGATTAGCGTGGTGTTTACCTGCTCTTTCCCAGGCTGGGAAAATGCTTGATCTTGCTAATGTGTACACGAGTTTTTGACAGTTGCCATGGCACAACAGGAACTTTGCCTTCTGTCTTGTTTTTTGTAACCTTTGAGGACTATCCAGCCAAGCTTCCTGACAGCATAAAATGCAGCTTATTTTAAATTAACTTCCAGGGCAAAAAGGGCTGCTTTCAAACGATCAGACACTGACTGAGTCAGATACTCCTCTGTCAGCAAGCTTCAGCTTTCTTTCAAGGAGACGAAAGCGGTTTTCTGTTCCCAGAGAGCAGGGAACTGGATGGCTTTTGGGGAGCTTCATGGAAGGATCAGGAGCAGGAGAGTGGCACTGCTGTGCTGTGCTGGAGGAACAGAGAAACGTCCCTCTCCTGTGGGAGTCTGTCTGGGTACTAGTTCACTTCATTTTGTGAGTGGTGTTTAATACTTGTCTTCTGGTAGTAAGTAATGCTCCATTGTGTCCCTGGGCACTTTGTGTAAAGCCCTGTTTAATCACAATAAAGCAAGGTGCTGCCAAGAACACGCAGTGGGAGGTTGCAGAACAAAATTAGGAACATTTCCTGGTGTTTCACAGCTAGAATAAGAGTGCACTTACAGCATCAAGTATGTCACAGTAAGGGCCCATAGCACTGGTGCCTGTGTAGTCTTTTCTTCATTTTATCTTCACTATGCCCATCTTCCTTCATATACCTGAACAGCAACATATTAAATAGGATTTATACTGGTTAGGTAGCAGAACTAATACCAGGTGATGTGATGGTTCAGCAGTGAGTTATGTACCACAGTTGAACGCCTTCTGCTAGCCCACACCACCAACAGTGTCCTAGTGTATAGGCAGCATATTTGCTCTATGAAAGCAGATAACAGCTGGGAGAAACCTCCAGGATTGTGTGGTGATGCCTTCTCTTGCTGTGGGATGCAAACAGTCTTGCGCACACAAATGTCGATGTGTCCGCTATCACACAATTAAAACTCAGGATTGAAATTGGCCTTTGCTTCAATTTCCAGTTTCAGAAACACTGATCAAGAAGAATGAATAATGCAAAAAAGTAAATAATAAAAATCTCTATTTGCTATTCCCAGTAAATGGTGCTGTTTTCTAAATAAAGGCAATGCTGAAAGAAGAAACAATATTGCCAGTGGTAATACCCCCTGTTTTTAATGGCTCCACTTATCTGGATCTTATTTGTCTTGGAACTACTGGATTAACTTTAGTTCTCAAACATTAGCATCAGCACTTAAATTTATCAAGCTCTGAGGACTATCTGTTGAGATAAACTCAGCCTACCCAAAGTGGCAACATTAACAGCATTGATGGAGCCTGGAATAGAATTGGCAACTCCTTTGCAGTGCTAAATAAAGTAACAACAGAAAATTCACACTGTGGCTGGTCACTCTGCAGGCAAAGAAACAGAATTCCCACAGGGCCCCTTTTCAGGTCCTAAATGGCTTGGTGGATGGGAAACAGCAAGATATGTCCCTTTTCTGTCACAGCTAAAAGTCATGTCCTGGTTTAACCCCTTGCTTCCTTTTCATCCCCATTAAAAATTTTGGCATTAGTTTTCTAAATTTGGGAGGGGAAAAAAAGGAGGGGGTCAGAGACCAAAACTGCTCCTGTTCTCAGCCTTTAATCTATCTCCTTCATCACTGCTGTTTCTTCCCTGGGTTTGCACAATGGGGTTAAAGCCCAAATGCGTAAGAAGCCTGATACTGGTTATTCTATAACTTACCCAGAGGTACAAGCTGAGATGAATAGACCTTTCTTAGTATTGTTCAGTGGTGGTGGTGAGTTGGAAAGTAAAACTCTACCTTTCTTCAAGGAATTGCCTGTCTTAGCCTATGTTAACCATAGTACGCCTGGCAAAGTGCAGTCCGCCTCACCTGGAATAACCATAGGTATCCTACAAATACTTCACCATGCAGCAAGCACATAAACTACCCAAGCACCTTTTCACAAGCTGTCTTTTTACTGCCTGGAGCCCTGATAGCTAAAGAAATGAACCATTAGTTATTTAAATGGCTCAATGATTTTGCAAAAGATGGCTAGCAAGTTAAATGTGAATTCAAGCAATATGAATGTGGATTCATATTCTTATAGCTTATTCTTATAGCAGTAACACTGCTCAAGCTTAATCTGGAACCAATCATACTATTTATTTTCTATAGTGCATGATTAAATTAGAGGTTTTTTTCTTGTTTGTGAGACATTCACAATGGACTCCTGTTTCCTCTCAGTCTGACTTCTGACTAAGTGCCAGATAACTTACACAAACTAACCTGTTCATGAACTGTTGATTTAGACTGGCTAACTAAGCTGCATGGCCTGGCTCCAAACTGCTGATTGGAAGCTTCTCATACAAGTGTCTTGTGACAATTAACAAATAGCACACTGAGGTTCATGTACCTACTTATAGGCAATCACCAATATCTCATTTCAAGACTGCAGAGTGAGCTTGCCACTTGGCCCTTATAGTACTTTGTAGGCTGTGCCAGTGTGACCATTGTGAAAATACAGCTTGTACTTTCCAATGGAGGTTTTGCAGCTAACTTCTACAGCTCATGCTAAAATAAATACGTACACAACTTGTCTGCCTTTTCCAACTTTGCCTTTAGCCAGCATAATTTTTTTTAACTGAAGGATCATATCCTGTCAGAGACAATAGTGAAGCAACATTTCTAGCATAGACAGGGTTAGAAAACTCATTTACCAACCGACATTTGTTCCTTGTCTGATTTTAATGAAGTGACATGTCGAAACAATAAATATGAAAGCTAGCAAAAGGACTGATGGTATAAGAAAGTTTTTTCATTAGAAAGCACCAGAAAGCACTTGTAGAAAAAGAACTCCTCTTGAACTCTATCAAAGTCTCTGTGTGAGGGCTATGCGTGACTAGGAATTTTAATTAATTAACTAAAGGAAGAAGATCGGTAGATGTTTTTGTAGACCCTCGTTATTGATCAGAAAGAAGACAAAAAATGGAGGAAGGAAGGAAAGTAATGGGTAATGAAACAGCAGAAGCAGAACTTGGAGAAAGAATGATTCTTGTAAAAGTCATCAGATAGAAGGTACAGTTAATGACTTTCCTTACAGGACACTAGAAGGCACCAGTGAGAAAC
>JBCJKH010011345.1:37193-48375 GCA_039877255.1 Loriculus beryllinus | reverse complement strand
CCATGGGGCAGGGGTGGCCTTGGCAGGGATGGGAACGGTTGGACTTGGGGAGCTTAAAGGGCTTTTCCAACCTGGTTCATTCTGATTCTATGATTTCTGCCCTTCCAGCCAGGAGCACCAAATTCTTCTTTGTGGCCACCTCAGCTAACCTGGTCACGAGGGGAGAAACTCTGCATGCCGCGAGCACAGGGATAACTAAGTCCAACCAGCAGTTCAGTGAGCCTGCAGTCTGAAGTTAAGCATTTGGTTAACTTCAGGCTGCAACATCCACATGCCAACAAGCAAGGCAGGGAAGTGGCAGTACTGCCCTGCAAGAGCTGCCTGATGGCTCGGATGGCTGCTGATGGGCCACTGCTTCTCCTGGCACGCAGGCATTGCTGAGCCTGCAGTGCCTCTCTAGATGTCCTCACAGGGATAGGATGACCCTAACTAAGCAGAAAAGAGTCTTTAGAATACAGCACAAGGACTTGCGATATTAGGATTCACCAGTTTGACTTTTCCCACCCATGTCAGCCACTCCGTTCTTGATCCACCAAACAGCTGTATCAACGGCTGTGGCGGTGCCGACACATATTCTTAGGGAAAGTCTGGCTGGCTTCCCAGAAGTCCTCAGATTACGGACAGAATGGATCTGCACTTGTCAGTTAGACACGTGCCTAAGTGTTTGTGGAACACAGCATCTTTGTGCCACAGCTCCCCATCTGTATAATCTAATTTTCCCTCCCTACCTCACAAGAATCCAATGAAGACAAATACATCGTCCTCTCTTAGGCACGACGATCTGACAATGATAGAGCTCCTGGAGCATATCCACTGCGAGAGAGATGCTGCATTGGCATCCCCTCCTCCCCCAGATAGGCATAAAGCTACATACACAAAATAGCTTTGAAAAGAAGGTATCTCCAGTGATGCAAACCTGCCAGGGAAGGAAAGGACCACGAAACAAAGAGATGAGTCTGGGGCTGTGGATTTGATGTCAGGTATCTGCTGAGTTTGCAAATCCTGTGCTACAGCTCCTGAGCACTGCGAGGTGTGAAACAGAGAGTAGGCAATCAAACACATTTGCTAGCCCAGGCCAGGAACACTCATCACAAGTGTTCCAAAGTAAAAATAATAACTATTACTTGGGTGTAGCTGCAATCTTCTGCCAGAAAGCCCTGACTCTAATTAAAGGCTTCAGCATCATACCATTGCACGTGGTAGAAAAACACACTGTCAACCTGGTGTTTTTTCACCCTGTGATAAAGTGCAAATAAAAAGCAGCACTTTACTGAGTATATTATGCAAAAAGTATCATTCATCAGCAATTTGTTCACTGCATTAAAATCAAAAAGTCATTTTATTTATGCATCCACAGAAATAAACTTCATTTACTTTTATAGCACAGTGAAATCTGCACAAAACTCATCTAAATATAATTTACTGCTGTAAACAGTATGATTTCCCGTGTCTTTTCTGCTTACCTCTTCTCTGTTTCTATTTCTGTAAAAGTAAAGCTGTGACTTTGTCCTCATGCACCCAGTGTATAACAGTCTTAACAACAGAACTAACCAAATTCTCCAGAAAGCCAAGCTTTCCCTTAGTTTTCCTTGGATCTCACAATTCCTTTAGCTCAATAACAGCAGAACCATACTGCACTTGAAATATACTGGTGAAGCCTCCATGGAAAACCTTTGAACCTTTACATCAGTGCAAAGGCAGGTTGTGCTGTCCCAGGATAACTGCTGGGCAAAGCTGCTCGGTTCCTAGACTCTGCATGCAGGGTCACGGCTGGGAGCTATGACAGCACACTGGGTCTGCTTCCTCCTAGCAGCACACAGCCTCTCTGCACCAGGATATGGGATGTTTCCTCATAGCAGCATTCCTCATAACAGCTCTCCAATATCTGAAGGGGGCTACAAGGATACTGGAGAGGGACTCCTCATCAGGGACTGTAGTGATAGGACAAGGGGTGATGGGTTCAAACTGAAACAGAAGCTCAGGTTAGATCTAAGGCAGAAGCTCTTCCCTGTGAGGGTTGTGAGGCGCTGGCACAGGCTCCCCAGAAGTGATGAATGCTCCATCCCTGGCAGTGTTCAAGGCCAGGCTGGACAAAGCCTTGGCTACATGGTCTGGTGTGAGGTGTCCCTGCCCATGGCAGGGGGTTGGAACTGGATGAACTTAAGCTCCTTTCCAGCCCAAATCACCCTGTGACTGTGATTCTATGTTCAGCTCGGCTCTCAAGAGAACAGCAAGAACCCTCAGATGCCCTGCAGGAATGAGGAGATCTCAGACATCCATGGCTTTGGAAAGGTTCTCACAGAAACTAGTTGTGGTCTAGCTGGAGCCTGGCACTTGGTAACCTATGGTATGGGGCTGTGAGAGGAAGAAGCAGGATCCAACCTCCATCTGCCCTTAGCTGAGTCCAGATAACACCAAGTGTGAGATTTCTGTCCTCTGTCTTATGCTCCATCACTCAAATCATACTTCGCCTTCTGAGGCACGGATACAGTAAGGGCCTTGAAGTTACATGCCCATGCTGCTACAACGCCTTGATGTTTCTGCCTGCTGGTCTGCTAGTATTGCTGAAGCACCCTTAACAGGGCAGAGAGCTGCAGAAAACTAGGACAGAATCGTTGAAAGTACCTGCGTCCTCCTGTGGGTGGCATCAGAATATCTTTAGTGGACTAAGGCTTGCTTAGGCAAGAGAGAGGAGAGGGATGATACTCCTACAGCGATTGCCATTACTGTGCGAATACCGCTTTTTCTAGGGAGCTCATATAAACCAATAGATCTTTACATTATATGAATGGGTTATAGCATTTTAAATACAGCTTCCACCAAGAATAACATTTCTGAGCACTGTGCATCTTTGAATGGAGCATTACAGAGCTCCTTATAGGGCAAACTGCTCTAAGTAAAAGGGATTTCAGGGTCCAAGTGGGGTCCTGGTTGTTTCAGTTGGACATGAGTCCCACTGAATCCAAACAGTTTGGGTGAGGCAGTGGAGACTGTCTGAGGTTCTTGCCTAGACCACACATTTAGCTTTAGACTGGAAAATGCAAGCGTATAAATCCAAATTAAATCCAAGCTGTGCAGTTTGCCTTTGGAGAAGGGAGGATGTTCTGGTTGATGTCGCTGTGCTACTTCCCAGCTCTTTGGAAGTTGTCACAAAGTGCTGTAAAGGAAAGAAATTTAGTGGCAAAGATACCACTAATTTCACACACCCCTTTGAAGATGCACAAAGCACAGGCTAAAGACAGCCATAACTACCCTGCCTGGATTTGGAAGGTGACTGAGCTTTATTTAAAGGTGTTTACTTAACTTGCTCTATATGAGATACTTCAAAACCACTGTTTCGCTCACTGAGAGGTTGTATGTACGTTGGGGGTTGGACCAGATGACCTTCAAATGTCCCTTCCAATCTGAACTGTTCTATAAAGTGGTAAGAAATAGCATCACAAGCCCCTTTTATTCTGACTACAAAAGCTCTATCACAACTCATGCCCATGCCCCGTGTACGTTGCACTTATCACAAGAGGAGGATGCAAATGCATAATTAAACCTCTCAGCTTCTACAGCTTCAGCAAAATCAGAACTTTATCACCTCACCACCAGCAGTAGCTGCCTATCTTTTCATGTAGGCCTCAAATTGATGAACACGAGTGAATTGCCATGGTCATTCAAGAGGACATAGAAGTGTAAGTGCAAGCCAGGATATTGGAGACTACAGCTTGAAGGTGTCCACTTGTAACCAGAGCAAGGTTGTTCTGCAGTTTTGAACTGCCATGTTACAAGTGTCATGCATGTTTCTGGTAGCATAGATCAGTCAAGACCTTATCACACTGACACAAGTCAGTGCACTCCCCCATGCCAATATGCGCTCTCAAACACACAAGTGCTAATGTCCAAAGCTAAACATATGTAACTACTGAGCAAATGACTGACTGCCTTAGCTGCAGCATATTACACAGCCATTATTTCTTAAGGCTATGAAAGATGACAATACAAAGTCCATTCTAACTTTAGCATACTTTTCTCATGATTTGAGAGAGTGCCTTGTACTTGTTCAGTTGCCCGTATGACTAAATTGTAAAGCCTGAGATCACAGCCACAATAGACCTTCATCAACTAATGCCCAGAAACCACCATTGGTTGACACTGTTGCTTGCAAAAGACCTGGATTAACCTCACTAGAGACCAAATACTTGATTTCTACAAGGACTAGTGAGATGAGACCCCTATGTTTTAAAGCTTAGGTATGTGAAAGAAGGCTGAGGTTCAGATCATCTGCCTTTTGAAAACTGGGTTCTTTCAGGCTGTTTCCAGGATCAGAAATCACATATGCTGCCCTAAAACTCATCGTTGATCTCTGCTGATATAGGAACAATTCCAGTTTTCCATTTCCTCCCATGAATTTATCCTTAATGAAGCAAGATTTGTTCTCCTGAGATTGAGAGTTACGAATCTGTGTGTACAATAGTCACCGTGAGTAGGTGGCACGGAGACTGAGTGTTCTTTTCCTTGTAAACAGTGATGCTATTCTTAGCTTTGTATGTGGTCCTTATGTGTGTCATAGATAGGCACAATAGACACACATAGCTAGCTTTGATAGTATTCAGAGAGGAGATGATCTCCCAGTCCAGGAAATTACCCTAAAACTCTCATCATGTCAGCAGCAGCATTTTAACCAACAGTTCCCAAGAGTCGCTGCTAACACATCATTGTCTTCACAGGACTTAGAGCTACAAAACATGTTAAAGAAGATGAGAACGATGCAGCAATTACAATAAAGAAAAAGAAATCCACCAAAGACTAGGCTAGAGCTGTAGATTTGAGTCCCAACGGCATTACAAATCAACCAGGTGATCCTGTGATACGTGGCAGTATCTGAACCGCTACACTGGACTCTCTTGGCTTCAATCCTTAATTATTCTGGGGTCCCTTAGCACAGCTTTGTGGCACCAAATGGCCATAAAGCTGACACCATTGCTGTCAGCAGGATGTGGTACTGAGTAATGGGATAGAGGAGAAGGTATACGTTATCCTGAAGGCAGGCATCATGCTTTCTAGCAAAGCTCCCTTGGCGTTGCTAAGTGGTATCATCTCTTGCTGCCTGCCACTGCTGCATCACAGTCACTCATGCCGTGGTATAACTGTAAGGAGCCTGACTAGTGCCCACTGGCTCCCAGGAGACAAAAGTTATTCTAAGCAAGACAATCACAAGGTATAACTGACACAGAATCGATGCCACTGACTTGGCAAGACTGTGTTTTCTTCAGTGCTACCTGCTGAGCTATCTGACATCTCTGGGAAGTGATACCAAGTGGAAGAATGGGGAAAAGACAAAGATATCCTTGCTTCTTTCTCTAAGAAAGATTCCTGCCTCGAAGAATATGATTTTAAAAAGAAGGTAATAAAAAAAGTGCTGAGGGTTGAAGATTCTGAGGCACACAAAATCGCCTCAGCTTTGCCTACCCAGCTTGCTAAGGGGTCCCCAGACCATTCTGCCATGGGTGGCACATGAATACCCTTCTCCAGGGTATGCATCCCTATTATGCAATCTCACAAAGCCAGCACTGCTCAGTGACATCAGGTCAATCCTTCTAGCCATAGTAGAAGTGGAAGGAAATACAGTAGGCCTCATCTAATATACTTTGGTGATAATTTGGCAAGGATATGCTAATACAACAGTACTTTCTCTCTTACCAGCCTCTTGTTTTGGTAGCCCACAATAATTTTTTCTGCTGCCCTTAGAGCAAAGTAGAGAATGAGAAAAGGTCAGAGTCTAAAAGAAGCTGAGAATCCATCACAGCCTTATTTTGTCTGAATGAAACATGACGTTTCACCTAGAAATAAAGATAAATAACTATTCTATGATTCTATGATTCAGTTCAGTTGTGTTTTGCTCACCTATTAGTTAGAAAAGGGGAAAGATGGTGCTCCATGCAACATTTTGGCCATCCTGTCGCTGCTATGTCTCAGTCATTTGCCGTTCTGGCTGGTTCTTAGATTTTTATCTGATGCATAGCATGTGCATTTCCATCACTCTGTCAAATAGCAATGCTATTTTCATGAAACCTCATGCTATTTTCCTTGAAACAGAAAAATCTAAAGCTTGTTTAATAGCAAGTGTCTGTTGCTTTCTCTCAACAATTGGCTGAGAGAGAGAAAAAGCATCTTTTGTTAGAAATAATGGTTTGCTTAAAAACACCCAGCTCCTTTTGTGCTGAAGTTTCCCACGCAGCAGGAGACTATCTCAGTGTTTCAGTAATAAGAAGTCTCTGCCATCAGGGTCAGAGGTGTTTCTTTACAAGGTACAATGGATCCTGACAGCCCTGATATCACAGAAGATCTTTAATATCTCATATTCCCTGTATGCTACTGACAGTGAATTTTATTGGTTTTATGAGAATATGAATAAGGAGGTACTGTACCAACTGGGAATTTACCAATAAAAGTACACTCAGAACCCTTAAATATCTTCTTATCCTCAATATTTAAAGATACCATTAAGGCTGCTCTCTATAATAACCTAGCACTCTATGAATGTAAAATCAGGTTTGCAGCCTCACAACAGAGAACTCCTCTTACACATATCCTCTAAACAAGAAACAGAAGAAAAGAGTAAGTTCAGTGTCTGATGCAAAGCTAAGCTCTGCATCAGGAGACACTAATTGCTCTGCATAGTGTTTAACAGAGTAAGGGGACAGCTTAATGTAGCTGATGAATTCCAGTTCTATTGGTAAAATTCTTTAGTATTTCACTGCAGAAATAAACATTAATTTGACTCTTCCTTACATTCTCTACTATTTTTTAAGTGTCAGAAGCAGCTTTCCAAGGCCAAAATTACCTCTAGTGCAACCTTCTTGTAGTCATGCTATTAAGCAATGCCTTCTTTTTAGCAATAATGATCATGGAAACCATTGCTTCCATCTTCTTACCCTTTGATGTGGAAAGCCACTTGTGGTGGCCAGGGCAAGCAAAGAGAGGCTGTGAAGGTGGCACTCTGAGCAGGGGAAGGGTTGACTTCACTATTGGAGTAGAAGGAACATCACCCTTGGTGTATTTCCTCTCTTTCATGGGCAAAGCTAGAAAGCCTTTAAGATTCTCTGCAAAAAGCCAGGGAAAAGCATGAACAGCGTAATTTTATCAAAAACCCTTGCAAAGGAATTAAGGAATCAGAACTAAATTCACCAATTTCTGGCTGTGATCATTCACAGACTAGTCACAATGACAAGTCTTCCTGCTTCCCTCAACAGCTGACCCAGAAGCAGGCAAAGCCTGGTTTTCATTTCTGTGCTGTGCACTGGTATGAATATGCTCATCTGCAATGTTATTACACATGGCTGCTTCTGTTTTTCACCCTTCAATCTTTAAAGAGACTGCTGGTCACCCGGAACAGGTAAGAGAAGGCATATTTCCAGCAAAGTAGCCACCAAATAGACAGCTTCAGGGGTTCATAGATAAAAATGCCTTCTTCTGCAAAGCATGTACTGGTGAGATTAACTGCTGAATACCAGTATTACAAGTAGCACCCAAGGATCCCAGCTGAACTGAAGCCCCTGTGCTGGTGCTTCACAGGAATACAATAAGCAGCCTGTCCCTGTCTCAAAGCAGCTGAATGGAGAAGGTGGACATGAGAGGGGACAGTGGCACAGACAAAGTGATCTGTTGAAAGGATTCACTAACAAACCAGTGTCAGAGCCACCAGAAGACCCATAGCTTCCAATCACGCCTTCCCAGTTCAGCACCTGGTGCGCTGCCACGAACAACTGGATGATCACAACCCACCTACACGTTTTGAGCATAGGGAAGTACTCACTATGAAGCAACTGCTCCTTATTCAAGAAAAGGGTAAGCTTTACAGCTGAAGTGCATAGCTATCCCAGTGAATATTTCAAGATGATGTGAGTAATTTAGACTGGGGTGAGCCCTGGATCTACAAGAGACACAGAATTACCCTTAAAATGTGTGTGCACATGATGTATTTTTCACCTTTGGTGAGGGAGAGTTATAGCAAGGACAGGGTGAGGAGGATGTCAGATCTAAACGGATCTGGCCTGAGCCACACTGCTAAGTGTGGCTAGTGCTATGAGAAAGATTTACCACAGTGGCAAGGATGGAAGAGGCCTTCAGGGGTGATGAAAATACACACTAAAAGCATTTTACACAAAAGGAAGCATGAAATGTGTTCTTTGCAATTCTTTTGAATAGTAACATGTGAAGCAAGGTGCTGACCATTCTCTCTGCTCTCCTAGCAACAGAAGTGTTTCAAACAGGTCTGAGCAATGGAAAATCAAACAGAAAATAAAACCACATTGAGTGCAACCAGAATAAGGTGCCCCTTACAGGGAGATTCTTGCCCAGTCAGATGACAAGGGTGGTGTGCAGAATTCAATGGGGAACAGTCACAACAAATCCCGTGGCAAGACAAGGGCTTGAAAACCACTGGTCCCACTATATTTGTAACCACACTCTTCAGAACCCATGACTGCTCTGTGTAAAAACACAGATTTTCACACAGCACAGCAAAGCCCAACCTCTACGTGACAATATTAGGGAGAAATTTTACCTATGCATAGGTTATTGTACATCAATCACCTGCCCACTGAGGCAGTGTCACCACTCGCAAAGAGGAGATGTCAGGACAAGATGAAGCATCAGTGTGATTCAGCACAAAAGTTCTTCCATGCTGCTGCTTTAGGTTTTCCCCAAAGTGCTGACTTTTATCCTACCTGACTTTAGTCCATACATATGTATTCAAAAGACTGCCATCCTTACGTTAGACTGCTGTGCATGTGTGTAACAGGGCTTCCAAAAACGGGGTCTGTGATGTTCCTGTGTTCCAGTCGTTTTGCATCATAAATAAAAGGCTTGAGGAATCCTTAGATTTCCTGCAGGAAGGCTTTCCTTTGTACTAGGGCTAACACTGCTGAGCTGAGATTTTTCTGTGTAGTTGCTGAAGGTGGAGGCTGAAGGTAATGAGAGGGATTTCACATGATTTACACCTCAGTTTTAATGAGGAAGGGTTATTTCCTGCTGTGCCTCTTTTCAACAACTTCTCTTTTATTGCATTTTCTTTTTCTCTGCAAGGTAACAGGCATTTCCAAGACTCTACCCTGATGCACCTGAACAGTTTACCTGTGAAGAAGACATTCAACCACCTGCTAGAAGCATTCTGATATAGCACCTTGCTTAAACCAAAAATGCTAGCTGAGGTTCTAATTCATGACCAAAGGGAAAGGGCACATGTGTGCATCAGTGCCTCAGAGCTGTTCTGACACTCCATGCGGGAAGCCAATTGAAAAACCAGAGACTCATTGGTCTATCCTTTATAGGCTTCTTTTTTATCTTCTCTGTATGTATCCTGCCTCTTTCCATGCATCTCACCACTGGCACTTCATTAGGGCCTCCATTCTTTTCTCTTCTGTCTCTTTCCTCACCTCCATCTCCTCTTCCAGCTTGATTCACTCATCTTAAGTTTGGGTTAATTTTTCCTTTCCAAATGATATTCAGGACTATCAACATTATCATTAATGACATATTTTATCATTTTATTAACAATCTTTCATTACACACCTGCTGTACCGCTGAAGGCAATTAGGAAACCAATCCCCTTCTGTGCCTGAGCAGCAAACTGGCTCAGCTCCAGCAAAAAGTGCTCCTCAAGAAGGCTTCCCATTAAAATGTAGCTCGTGACATGCAGTGGCCTGAACGCTATTGACCATATGTACTGAGTCCTACCTATTCACGGTGCTTATTTCCCATAGCAAATTCATCAGTGATGAATCAAAGGCTTTAGAAGCTCCTGTCAAAAGTTTTGTGCTTGCTTACTGGACGGAAGCCTATATCATCTGCTGTCCACAAACTCCTCTCAAGGGTCATCATTAGCTAAGAGCCTGTCATTTCTTCCATGCTATACTCTAGCCACACACAGATCAACTGCTTGGAACTGGATGAGTTTAAAGTTCTTTCCAACTTAAACCATACTGTGATTCTATGAAGTCTTTCCAGGTCCTTAGAGGCAGTCCACAGTAACAGCCAGGCCCTGAAGGGACCACCAGCCCCTACTGCCTCTGCCTGGGGCTCTCCTCACCCTGCTCTCTGCCCAGTACTCCCAGCACTGTCAGATCCTGTCCCAGCAATGATGCAGCAGGGCCAGTCTCCAGGATACCACAGCTCTGCCTGGCCATGAGCCCCACTGAGCTGGGCCCACATCCCATCCCATCAGGCACCACAGAGGTGCCTGATGCCCAGGGCTGGGGCTGCCTCATTCCTCACTGAGCTAGTGAGATGGGCTCTGGCTTGTGAGGTTCTGCTCTGCTGCTCTGGGAAGTTCCCTTGGCTCCTTGCCCCTTAGGGAGTAGATGGCCCTTGCAGCACCCTGACAGTAACCACCACAAAACCTGTACGTGCCAGTCCCATTGGAAGAGTTGGTGACACTGATACTGATGGCTAAACAAAAAAGAATTCCCGTTTCTGAGTGCAGAGAACAACAGATTCTCCTCCCAGGCTGAAGTACAAATGAAGTATTTGCCCCAGCTACAGACAGAAACAAGCACAGCGCATCAGGAAGAAACATAAGTTGAATAGGGTAACAGCAGCATGAAGGTATTGCAGCTGTCATCTCTTCTCCTGCTCCCATTTGGTCCTGTCTTTATTCTTGACTGCATCCAGTGGGCCTCCCTCCCAGCTCCATGAAGTCCACACTTCCTACCTGCAACTGCAATGGGACTTGCCACACAGAGGTCTCTGTAAAAGCCCTGTCAAGATGAACAGGATCAGGTGAGCCACAGTTCAGTGTCTGTACAACTGCAACTGTTCTGAAGCTACATCTGTCCTACAGACAGAGCACTGGATGTCTTGATTCATCCAGGGATTTGCCCATCAGCCGGAACATGCTCTTCGTCCATAAGAGAGGAAGAGCACATCCACCACACCAACCACCTCTCTGATATAGCCCCCTCCTTGGCCAACCCATCTCCAAACCTGGTGCCAAGGACCCTAAGGACTCCAGAGTTGGGCCAACAACCAATGGGGGCCTACAAGGATGCTGGAGAGAGACTATCTGGGTTTGGGTTGGAAAGGACCCTAAGATCATGCAGCTCCAAATTCCTGCCATAGGCAGGGACACCTCACACCAGACCAGGTTGCTCCAAGCCCCTGTGTCCAACCTGGCCTTGAACACTGCCAGGGATGG